>JAJTUV010002767.1:0-108784 GCA_021653895.1 Mastomys natalensis
CTGAAGTGAGAGCAGTCAGCTGTTGTGTGTATATTCTCCTGCACTCTTCAGTAGCTTGGGTCAGACTCCAAGAAAGTGAAGACCAGGGTGCACTTGGGGTTAGGCTTTTGTCAAGAGACTGAGGACTGAATGAATGGCCTAGAGAGCTGAATGTATAAGTAAGGATGAAACATACATTCAGTTCTGGCTAAGGAGTGAAGTCAGGAGATGGGCTGCTGAATGTTTAGAATAGCAATAAACAGTGTGTGTTGAAGGAATGTATATTGTCGGTGATGGCATGTGGTAGAGGATTGGGTATTTCAATAAAAATGGCAGAAGTGGCATAATTTTTTATGATGATAAGGTCCAGAGTTGAAGTTGGAAGGAAGTAGGATGGACATAGATGGCTGAGTTGGAGCTAAGATAAAGATCATGGGAGACAAACCAGTAAAGGGAATGGAAATCTTGTGGTTTCCTTACATGAATACTGAAGCACAAACTTCATGGAGCAAGAGGTAAAACCATTTTATACGGTGAGTCAAGAAGTGTGTTTGCTCTTTTGCAAACATGCCATGTGGCTCAGGCTGGCCTTGAACTCCAAATTCTTCTGCCTCTACATGCTAATTGTTGGTAATATATCTAGCTTCAAGACAGGTTTGTTTGTTTGTTTGTTGTTTTTCCAGACAGGGTTTCTCTGTGTAAAAGCCCTGGCTGTCCTGAACTCGCGTAGATCAGGCTGGCCTCCAACTCACAGATATCTACCTACCTCTTGGGATTAAAGGCTTGGTACCATCATGCTAGGCTTCAAGTTAGTTTTTTATAATTGGAGTTTAACTCTCTTGAACTACATCTGTTATGCTACACACCAGATAAGTCAGCATCTCTGTTTTGTTTTCCTCTTCCATTCCTTAGAACAGATATTTTGTTTGTATACCACAATCCAAAAAGGGTACTTTGCTGCCACTCTCTTAATAGTTCTTAGATGACTTTGCTAAGACTCCATAAATACTCTAGTGCAGTTCTCAACCTTCCTAGTGCTGTGACCCTTTATTACAGTTCCTCATGTTGTGGCGACCTCCAACCATAAAATTATTTTCATAGATATTTCATAACTGTATTTTGTCAATATTAGGAATCATAATGCAAATATCTGATATGCAGGATATCTGATATTCGACCCCCTGTGAAAGCATTGTTTGACCGGAAAAGGGTCGACATCCACAGGTTGAGAACCACTGCTCTAGTGGGAGGGAAACTCTCCTATCAACCCTGTGTATACTTCCATGTTTTCATGAGCAGAATGTGTCTATTCTCTCATCCAAGGCTGTGTCCTATCAATATTCTTTTTTTTTTTTTTTTTTTGGTTTTTCGAGACAGGGTTTCTCTGTGTAGCCCGGGCTGTCCTGGAACTCACTCTGTAGACCAGACTGGCCTCGAACTCAGAAATCCTCCTGCCTCTGCCTCCCAAGTGCTGGGATTAAAGGCTGCACCAAAGCAATGTTCTTGATGCCAACTTTGTCTGACCTCTCCTTCATTGTTACACTGTTGCTATTTGGTGTTTTTCTGGAGACCGTAAACAGGCAAGAATCCTTCTCAACCTTACAAAACCAGCATGTCCCTTCAGACAAACTTGATGGATGATGTCAGAAAGAAAAATCAGACTGGTTGAAATTAAGTTGCTCTCTCCACTTCTTAACTTCATAGTAGTTTCCTTTAGCTAATTATTTGATATCATTTCAGATTTATGGGAAAGTTGCCACCAAAGGTAGTAGGAAAGTTATTTACTGTTGCCTAGATTCCTTGAATGTACATTTGTGCTGTATTTACCACATATTTTCTCTACTCCTCCTTGCTCCTCCTCTCTCCCATCCTCTCATACACACCTTTTGTTCTGATCTGATAGTGCATTGCTGAAACAATGCTATTTATTCTTGAATCCTGTCATCAACATATATCTGTAGACAAGTGGCATGTTCTTAAATGACCCAGGTATATTTACTCAGAATCATGAAATTAACAAGGATCAGCTAATGTACAGGTCTAATTCAGATGTTACTACATTTGTTGTTCCAATAATGTCCCTGACAAACGAATTTTTTTTTAGTTGAGTTGTACTCAATTTTCATGTGTCATTTAATCTGGATGTGTTTTTATAACATTGACAACTTAGAAGAGCACGGGCCAGCTGTTTTATAGAACACTCCCCAGTATGCATTATGTGTGTATAGGAATTCTCCTCATAATTCATTATTATATTGACTTTATGCACTTTTAAAAGGAATAGTCATAGATGTCCTGTGCCTTTGGTAGGCATGTGATAAGTTTTTATTCTTTTAATGGCCATATTAAGTTTGACCAGTTATTTAAGATATTTTGAAATAATACACATATCTCATTTTTCTCCAGACTTTCATCTGATAGTTTTAGCAGTCACTGGTGATTATTCCCTGATTAAAGTATTATTTTTAAACTTTATTTATTTTTGAGACCTTTATGTATGTGTACTAATAGTTACATCATTTCTGCCCCCTACTCCTTCAATTCCTACACTGCCCCTCCCACTCCTTCTCAAACTCATGGTCTTTCATTCTTTAATTGTTACATATATTTGTGTGTAAGATCATTCAGCGTTGTTCTGATTTAGTTATTATGGTGGAAACCCAGACCCAGAGCCAGTCATTTCTCTAAGAACTCCTGTTCTTTTTAGTGGTGAGTGGCCTTTACAGGCTAATATTTAGATGCTTATTTATTTTTCTTTTTGAGATTATAATTCCATTTTCATTGCCCCTTCCCTTTCCTCCCTAAAAAGCCTCTCATGTACCAGCAAGCTTTCTTTCAAATTTATGGCCTCCGTCTTAGTCAGTGTTCTATTGCTGTGAAAAGGCACCATGACTACGGCAACTGTTATAAAAAAGAAAGCATTTAATTGGGGGCTTGCTTACAGTTTCAGAGGTTTAGTCCATTATCTTCATGGCAGGGAGCGTGGTGGCATGCCAGCAGAAATGGTAGTTGAGAGTTCTACATCAGGATGGAAAGGCAGCGGGAAGAAAGAGCCACTGGACCTGGTTTGGGTTTCTGTAACCTCAAAGCCTGCTCTCACAATGACTTCCTCCAACAAGGCCATATCTACCCTAACAGGACCACACTTCCTAATCCCTCTAAGTAGTGCCATTCCCTGATGACTAAGCATTCAAATATATGAGTTTATGGGAGACATTCTTCTTTTTTAAATTAATTTTACATCTGGATTACAGCCCCCCTTCCCTCCTGACTTTCCAATCCCACCTTTACAAGTTCCTCCCTTTGTCCCCTCCCCTTCTCTGAGGAGAAGGGGGTTTTTCTTTCTTTCTATTAAATTTATTTATTCCCTTTACAATCCCATATCAGCCCTTCCTCTCCTCCCCCATTTCACCTTCCCCCTCCTTGAAGCTTCCCCGCTGGGTGTTATCCTCCCTTTCTCCACACATCAAAACACTGTGGGACTTGGCTGGCACATTCTCTAGGGAGCCATTCTCATTCAAACCACCACAGTATCTTTTTTTTTTTTTAATTGTTACCATCTGTTCAGTCTGTATAATGTTACTTGTGTATACATACATGTTTTCAGGGCTGACCATTTGGTACTATATAACCAATTGATGTGCTCTTCTTTCCTGGAGAGGACTATTCTTCATCTCTCAGAATTCCTTTATTGGCAGTAATTTTTACCGAGGATTGAGGTCTTATGAGAATTACCCCCATCCATATTGGCAGGAAGTACTGGTATTGTCCTTGTTCATATTGGCAGCCATATTGGTGAGACTTTATGGGTGGATCTTCTGATATTCCTTGAAGATGAAATCTCACAGCAAACGTCTTGTTCCATTGCTCTTATAATTCTTCCAGCCCCCTTCTTTTCAATAATATCTGAGCCTTAAGTAAGAGACTTGTATTGTAAATGTGTCAGTAGGAACTGGGCCCCACAACTCGACTCTGCATTTCAATTGGTGTGGGTTTCTGTAATGGTCTCTGGAAAGTTTCCTTACTGAAGGGCAAGCACTCCACTTATCTGTGTGTATGAGGACAGATATTTAGAATGTAGTTACAGATTATTCTGGCTTAATAAAGTGATGGCCACGGGTTCTCCTCCAATACCTATGGCTTCACTTGATTTGGGTAGTTGGCTAGGTTTCCAGTACCAGGTGTGATTTCCCTCTTGTTGAACAGGTCTTAAGTTCAATTAGAAGGTATGAATGCCACTACTGGACTCTTATGGTTATGTGCCATGCTGGTCTTTGTGGTTCCTAGGCATCATAGCTGGGTAGAACTGATGGTTGCTTCCCCTCTTTAGGAACCCTGAATGGTAACTTCTGGTACCATGAAAGCTAGTCCTCAGGGAGGAGGCTTTCAGGCCCATTCCAGCTCCGCAGTCCTCAGGACCTTGTGTCTAAAGCACATAGTTTCTTCAGCAATAGAGACTTAACTTTCTACCTCCAAGGAACAACTAAGGACAATAGCACTAGCCTAGCCTTTTAGGAGTCTCTTAGACTACCCTGGCTAACAACTAAGAAAAGTGCTTCTCATGCCTGGTATTAAGGTGTTTGTGAGATGATCATCTTCTCTTGGATGGAGCAATATCAGCCTAGACAGGGTCTTTTTATTTAGACTACATGTATATAGTTATCTTTAGGTAGATAGTTAATAGTACGATCTCTTATGACTTTTTAATAATTCTTATTGTTAATCTACCCTATCACATGGTTTTTAAAAAAAATTTATCTCCTTTCCTAATTAGAGACCCTCTCCATTTTCCCCATTTTTTCTGACCAGATAGATCACGAGTACTTTGTTATTTCCCTCTTTATTTCCCACCCCAATGGTCCTGTTTTAATTTCTGATTTCTGTATTTAAGTCAGATTTGGAAGTTAAGACACATATTGTTCTTTTTGTTTGTAATATATCTTGGTAGAATGAGCTACAAAATAGATTGTGTATATTTCTATGTGTACATATGAATGGGTTTGCATTCAGCTAGGTAGAAGTGTATAAACATTAACATACATATATCTCTGTATTTCTAAATCATGTTATCTATATCAATATGTACCTATATTAAAAACAATGACTTTGTACCAATCCTTTAATTTCAATTAAGCATCACAGGATTCATTTTGTTCTTTCTCTGTTCTATATTGGTTCATTAGTGGTGAGAGATAAAACTCCCATTACACACAACATATTAGCCTTTTAATTTACTATTTTGTAGTTCTAGTTCTACCAATTCTGGTTGAGACCACTTTTTCTTTTTAATATATTTGCTAATTCCAAATGCCACTTTGGTCCTGATTTTCTTTGACTTCTGTACTGAACTCTGTTGAGTCTCCTCCCCTTTGAAAGTCTCTACTTCCTCAGTGCAGTAAACAAAATAACACCCTTCAAAGATGCCTGTATTCACACCACTAGAATTTTTGAACATATTATTTTATGTAAAATAATAGACTTTTTACATATGATTAAAGATCTTGAGACCAAAAGGTTATCCTGGCTTATTTGTGAAGACTTAATGTACTAACAAGGGTCATTCTGAGAAAGGGGCAACAAAGCATATATAGAAGAAAATGATCATAAATATAATGATAGTGAAATTAGGACAGTGCTCCTGGTTTTAAGATGGAGGAAGAATCCATGCAGCAAGAAATGCAGAGGATCTCTAGACACTGAGAAGTATAAAGACATGCACCTCCAGAAGGAATCAGCCATCTTGAGACCTTAACTTTAGCTTGATGAGACAAACTTTAAATTCCTAATCTTCAGAAGTATAAGGTAATAAGTTTGTATCATTTTCAGCCACAATACTTGTGGTCATTTTGTAGAGATGTAATAGGAAACAAATACACTTAGCTGTATGGGGCTTCACTCTCCTGTTTTTCTTTACTTCTCTACCCCTGGCTGGTCATTCTGTTTTTGTTTTCCCTATGGCTACTTTTCTTCTGCTACTCCTTAAATATTGATGTTCTCCAAGACTTGGTCCACAACTCAGCTCTCAATTCATTGTGCAGCCTCTTCCTCGATTAATTTATCTGTCATCATAATTTCAGTGTGGCTGCTTGTATCCACAGCTGTCTTATCAGCCTTCACCTTTTCTGAGAATCACTAGAACATCATTTTTCAGCTCAGCAATTCTGGCTAGTTGTTCCATAGCTTAAGTCCAAAGCTGATCTTGCCATTCTTTTCTATTTCCTAATTCCCATGCCACCTTAGAAGTTGGCTCTTCTTTCTGCATTCCCTTTTGAAGAACTTAGTGGCACTGCCATCAGTTGTGTACAAACAGAAATCTGATTTTCCTTCATTTATTTTGTTCCAAGTTCTACTTACATTTTAAATCCCTTTTGTATAAGTGCCCTCTTCAGTACTTCCTATTTACCTAAGCTGTTTTTGAACCATCCCCTTGCTTCAGTCCCCATCCCATTTGGTTCTATCCCTTCCATATCTATTTGAATATTTATTTTACCATGCAAATGTTATTATGTCAATCCACATTCATAATCATTTAAAGATTCTGAAACGCATGCATTCATGGTCCTTGAAATGTCACATGGGACTTTTATGACCTATCCTGTGACAGCTTTATCACCTTCCCTTCATTCCACTACAGATTCAGTCTGTGTGCTTAGAATATCATCACTTCATTGAAGTTTTATTTTCTTTGGCTTCTGAGCTACCATCCCATCTTTCACAAATGCCCTTCTTCCCCTAGGTAACTTCTATTCTTCTTTTAGACCTATCTTCTATTATCCGCCCCCCCTTTAATAATATGACTCCGTTTTACACACTCCGTAGCAACTTGTACCCATTCTACTTTGCTACTTTATAAATTGTCTGTCTTCCCCTTACAAAACCATAGGCTGCTTCAGGGAAGGAGTTTAATTTACATTGGAAAGCTAAACCCTATAATAATGAGTTTGATTTATAGTGTGTAAGATACCTATGAAAACCAAACAGATTGTTTTGTAGTCACAGGTGTATATCTTATTTTATTATGTAAGTATATATTGGAAGTTCTTTGAAATGAAATATAAGATTGCTGTATTAATTGTCATATATTTTGATATAGTTCTGTTTATTCTGTCTGGACTACATTTTCACTCTTTGAAATTTAGATTGTCTTGGAAATTTAAAGTCCCTTCTAGATAACTGTCTTCAGTGAATAGATGAATAGTTTCTCACAGTAGTACATACTTGAGTTCTTCTTCCTTTCATGAAATGTTTCAGGAATTAGAGAATTTAAGGGTTGGGAAAGACTTACAGGCCCTGTTTTCAGTGATTCTCACCTCATCTAAAGCAATCTGTAAACTAACATATCCTCTGCTCCAACCCCAAAACTATAATACAGTACAATCTGAAATCAGTATTTCATAAAATTTCCTTTGGTAAGTTCAGGTGAGAAGCCTCTTTTTTTTCTAGACAGTGTCTCTCTGTGTGGTCAGTCTGTGATGGATTCAAACTCACAAGCATTCTGCCCTCAGAATTCTTCTCATGTTCTTAGATTATAGTCTTTTGCTATCACACCTACATAACAAGTTGTGAGGACTCTTAATGTGGTCTAGTCTTGTCCCCATGGTCACTTATTCTCTGTATTGCAATAGGTTCTCCTCCAGGGTCCATGGCCATTCTAGCCACTGATAATTGCCTTGGTTAACAATACCTGGCATGGATTCCTTCCTATTGAGAGCGGTTTTTGTGTTCAATTAGCAGCTATTTGTTACCTCCAAGACATAAGTGCCACTGGGGATATCTTCCCAGAAAGTCACTGTTGTGGATCATAGGGTTTATAGCTGGGGAGGACTGCTAATTGTTCTCCCTCTCAGCAGCTTGCATATCACCTTAGGAGACCATGAGAACCTCAGGAAAAAGATTTTCAGCTTAGTTCCAGATCGATTTTTCCATGCCTGTTTTCTTTTTCTTTTAAAATGTGTAGTGTCTTCAGCTAAGTGTCTTACCTTCAAATCCTGGAAGGCAACCAAAGGCAATGGTAATAGGCCATATTGTTTTGGAGAGTACTGTATTCTTCCTATTGTTTCCAAGACAAGACAGGGAATATGCACCCATGAAATCTCAATAATATGGTTGCCTGAACAAGAATGACATAATGTCAACACTAGTTGATTTGCTGATATGGACAAATGAAATCCCACAAGGTCCCAACCCTAGATTAAGAATTACAGATGATCAGCCGGGCGGTGGTGGCGCACGCCTTTAATCCCAGCACTTGGGAGGCAGAGGCAGGCGGATTTCTGAGTTCGAGGCCAGCCTGGTCTACAGAGTGAGTTCCAGGACAGCCCGAGCTACACAGAGAGACCCTGTCTCGAAAAAAACCAAAAAAAAAAAAAAAAAGAATTACAGATGATCAGTGACTGCTGAGAGAGAATTAGTTTCTTCCAGGGAGGAGCCCCAGCATAAATTTTCCAATCTCAAGTGTTCATCTCTGAACTAATGTACATGTAAGCAAAGCTAAATGGACCTGGTATGTATGCATGTATGTATGTATGTATGTATGTATGTATGTATGTATGTATATCTACAAATAAAATTTTGTGTGTGTGTGATGTGTAGTTCTGTTTTATATATATTGATATCTCAAAAATTGCCCCAAAGCAAATCTGAATGAAACAAAACAATAAAGAACTACAGTGACAAAAGCAGTTTACAATTCTTAAAATATTAGCTGTGATAATAGTAGCTTTCAAGTTTGAGAAGATTTGTGTTGGTCCTAAGGTATCTTGACCTCTATCTTGTATGCAATGTACCATTACATAAGAAATATTTACTCTCCTTGAGACAAAGTATTTCTGTGTAGTTGACCATGTAGTTCAGGTTGGCCTCAAACTCTCTATCCTCCTGCCCTAGCCTACTCAGTGCTTATATAATAGGCTTGTGCCATCATACCTGGTTCTCAGGTTTTCATTTATGAAAGGCTAATTCTGTGCTCAGTGAAATGACTCTATGGATAAAAGCACTAGCCATGAAAGTCTATTGTCCTGAGTTCAGTTCCATAGAGGAAGAGGAAGGAAAGAACTGACTTCTGAAAGGTTTCCTTTGACCTCTACACATGTGTATTTCCACACATACCTAACACACACACATACACAACACACACATGCACATTTCACAAATAATAAATAAACTGAAGATTATTTCTTGGAGGAGTGCCAAGAATGGAATAGATGCAAAACTAAGGAAGAAACCCAAAGGATGATTATAGTCACCAGATATGTGATAAGCTGAGAAATTTTGAGCAATGCAATAATTTGTTATGGCATAAGTGTTCAGATATGGGGAGAATGAAAAAGGAGTGGGAGCAAAAATGGCTTGTAGGTTTCCAGTGTGAAAATAATAGATGATGTCAGTAATTGAAGAAGTGGTATTAAAAATAAAGAATAGGCATTTCATTTTGGACATGTAAACCCAACGTGGCTGTGAGAACTCGAGCTTGAACTAAAAGTATAGCCAGGTATTAGACTGGTTATCAGAAAGCAGCAGAAATGGAAACGGTGACGGGGGGAGGGGGGGACTACCTTAGAGCATTTGGGAAATTGGATGAGCCAAGGGCTGAGGTGGAGTCCTCCTTAGCATCCACAGTTTAGGGACTGATGGATGAGGAAAGAAGATGTCACAAAGGACAAAGGAAAAAATATTAAGATGTACAGGGAACTAGGAAACCAAAAATAATGTCATGGAAACCAAACAAAAAGGGAAAGAGAAATAGCATCAAATGACATGGAAATGTTTTGTGAAATAACACAACATCTTAGTTACGTTTCTATTGCCATGACCAAGGCAACTTACATAAGAGTTTATTAGGGCTTTCTTACAATTTCAGAGGGTTAGAGTTCATGACCACCATCATGGCAGGGAGCATGGCAGTAGGCAGACAGGCATGGTGCTCGAACAGGGGCTGAGAACTTACAGCTGATCCACAGCCAGAAGGCTGAGAAAAGAGAGCTAACTGGGATGATATGGGCTTTTGAAACCTCAGAGCCCACTGCCATTGACACACCTCCAACAAGGCCACGCCTCCTAATCCTTCCCAAACAGTTTCATCATCTGGGAGCCATGCATTCAAATCTATGAGCCTATGGGGGCCACTCTCATTCAAACCACCACATACAACATTGCATTTCCTCTCTCTTGTCTCATCTAGTAGCTTCATCAAAAAGAAATCAAATTTCAAGTTTCTTGAATACTGAATCCCTTTAATAGAGAATCTTAGAATTTTTATTGCACTGACATTGACCATTTACCAGATGCTAGGCATTGTACAATGGCCATCACTAAAAAAGACAGGCAGGATACATGCCCTGGGGAGCTTATCTTTGAGATTCAGTGTAGCACACTGCTTAGGGGCCAGGGTGTAAATCCTGGAACCATCACTCAGCTGTGTGTGACTGAGAATAAATTACTTAATGATTCAGTTTTCATTTCCTCATCTACAAAACGAGTCAATTAGGGATTATTGTCAATAAGTTATTATACAGATTAAAGAACTTTATGCATGTAAAGTGTTCAGAACAGTGCCAAATATACAAAAAGGCTTAATAAATATTAGTTATTATTTTGGAGTGTGTGGGAGGTTAGAAAAATCAACACTCAAGAAAATACCATTTTAGGGTAGGCACAGTAAAAATAATTAAAATAGCTAGGTCTCAAAACACTTAAAAGCAGATCAGTGTGTAGCTACTTTAGATAGTGACATCTTAGACAATAATGTTTACATTAAATCCTGAGTAAAAAGGATTAGTCATATGAAGATATTTGTATTGTTTTCTCCAGATTATAAACAACTTTATTACTTGGTCCAAATCTGACCCACATTCTCTTTCTGAAAGTAAAGTTTTATTTTTTATGTATTGTTAATGTTACTTTTGCAGTAATAACAGAGCTGAGTAGTTGAGATAGAGAATGTATGTCTCATAAAGCCTGAAATATTTCCATATGCCTACTACAGAAAAAGGCTTGGCTATCTCTGCTCTAGGCAGAGGGAATATCACATGCAGAGGCCATAATCATGGGCCAATGTAAAGTACTCAAAGACCTAAAAGACATACTGAAATGGGTAAGAGCAGCAATAGTGTGTCTCACTTCAAGCCAACTTTTATTCCACTGGCCATTGCTTTGCAAAGTCTCTCTTTTCCTTTTCCCTTCTATGTATTGTTAGAAAGGGTCTCACTATGTATTCCTGGCTGGTCTTTAACTTGCTGTGTAGATCAGGCTAGCCACATACCCATAGAGAACTGCTTGACCTTGCGTCTTGCATGCAGCGATTAAGAACAGGCACTACTAAGCCTTGTCACACCCTTCCCTTATAATAGCTGCTCATCTCTAGTCTTTTAATTTAATATTAATATCTTTACCTGTTTTGTGTATTCCTAAAGATCAGTGACAGTGTGTGATGGATATCCATATAGTATTCATGTGGGTATGCTTGTTCATGTGTGTTCAGGTGTATATGTACATGTAAATACATGCATCCATATAGAGGCTAAGAGTTAGTGAAACTTAGGAGTTAGTTCTCATGTACATGTTAAGGTGTATATGTACATATGTATATATGCATCCATGTGGAGGCTAGTTACTTAAACCTTAGATGTTGGTTTTCATGAACCATCCACCTTATTTTTTAAGAGAGTCTCACTAGAAGTTTTGGGTCCTAATTAGGCTAGGCTGGTTGGCCAGCGAATCCCCAGGGCTCCACCTGTCTCTACCTTTCCAGTACTGGGATTAGAAGCATGTTCCACCTTGTCCAGAGTCTGTGTGGGTTCAGAGATCAAATTCAAGACATCCTACTTGTCTGACAAGCACCTTACCAACTCATCAATCTTTCCCAGATTGTCAGTGACCTAGGACTACTTCTCTGAGGCAATAACATTTGAATTTAGAACAATTCTGTTCACCTACTGTAGGCCAGTTTACTCTTAATAGGTCTGTATTAACAGGATTACTGTTGCCTTATTTTAAAAATGTATTTATTTTATGGCTATCTATGCTTAGTTTTCATGTACATTTGCAGACAAGAAGAGAGCATCGTGTCTATAGAAGGCCATGAGCTGCCATATGGCTTCTGGGAATTGAACTCAGGACCTCTAGGAGAACAGCCAGTGCTCTTAACTGCTGAGCCCTCTCTCCAGTCCCTTCATTGCCTTATTTTAAATTTGCATCCTACTCTACTTCATTTCTCAAGTGAATCTTTTGAAGTATTAATAAATTAACAAATTTATTAGTATTATTAAATATTAGATCTTAATTTAATGTTGATCAATATTCATCACACACACATACACACACACACACACACACACACACACACACACACACACTCCTCACTGATCTATATGAATGTGCTTCCAAAATTTTTCTTTCAAGGTTGTTGGGTATTATAAGATGTGTTTTACTGTGGTGTTAGAGATGGGATTCAGTGCCTTACACATGTTAAATACGCATCCTACTATGAGGTACATTCTTATCCCCTGTGATATGGTAATCAGTGGATAGACCATAAATGTTTCATGGTCAAACATGTTGAGGGAATATTAAACAAAACAAAAGACAAATAGATTTTATTTCTGATAGAGCTTCTTAGAGTCTTCATATGCTAATGTGTGCTGTGAGTCTCTGAGAGAGACTGTAGCATTTTTTTTCTACACGTATTTAACCAAATCCCTTTCCCCCCTCCTCTTAATACCAGTTCATATCTTAAGGGACAGTAGATTTTTTTAGAGCCAATTTAAGAATTGGAATATCTGCAGTTGAGGCTCTGAGTCATGTGTGTGGCCTCCCATCATGAGCCTGTTATGACTGTACTAGTTCTGCCAAAAGAGCCTCTCTAGATTCTTATTATGGATTGAAAATTAGAGTAAATCTAGGTCGGGTTGCAAAGGTCATCACTGGACCGTATTCTTTAATTTGTTTACTTACATTATGTGGCAAATCTTAGCACTTATTATGACCCGGGTACTGTTTGATGTGTTGGAGATACACCAGTGATAGATAGGCAAAACTTTCACTCTCATGGAATGCATATTTGTATTTGTGCATGAATATATGAGGACATAAAATAAACACACGTGCTATTTTTACCTGGTGATAAGTTTCTAAAATAAAAAAGGACTAGGCCGATAGAGATAAAGACATGGCACTCCTTTAGGTGGAGTGATGAGAAAGGATTATCTGATCAGGTGCTATGTAATCTAAGAGAAGACATTGGATAGCTATATGGAGAGTGGGAGGAAAAACACACTAGAAGAAAGAAAAGAGCATGTGATGTTCTTGGGGGTGTCTAAGAGTGGTGTGTCATTTTAGGGGTATCAGAAGGCCAGTGTGCTTGGATTGCTGTGGGCAAAGATGGGAATTGTAGAAGATGAAGTTGGAGAGTTTGGCAGAGAATGGCTACTGCCAGGTCTTCTATACCTTTTTGCAATTTGCAATTTCTTTTAATGGGAATGAGAGGAGACAGAAAGAGTTTCCAGTAGGGGTTGAGGCTTTAAATGATTAGATTTCCATTTTGAAAGGATCACTGGCCAGAAGTGAGAAAATGAAAACCTGACTCAATTATCAGTTAGATGTTGGGCGCTGGGGTGTGGAAAGTGTCAAGGATGGCACCCCAGAGTCTGTTTTAGATAGTTGAGTGATGCTACTAAATGAAATAGAATGGGGATAGAAAGGAAGAGGTCCTTTTTGGCCACATTGTTAACATTGCCTATTAGGCAGCCAAGTGGAGCCGGAAAACACTCAGATGAATGTGAGAGCTTGAACCCAAGGGAGAGATCTGAGATGGGAAAATAAAACTGGGATCCATCAGCATATGAATCACACTGGAAATCACAGGACTAGAGGAACTCCCATTGAAGTGACTATTTATGGAAAGGGGAGCCCAGGCCTGAGCTCTGTGGTATACAGCCTTCAGAGACAGAAAAACAGGAGGAAGAAACAACAGAACCCAAGGAACATGTAGCGAGGTGGTAGGAAAACCGGGAAAGGTGTGCTGTTGTAGAAGCCAGACAGTAAGTAACCGACACAGTTGGCTGGGAAGGCCTGGCCAGCGGTAAGGTTTAGATTGGGCAATCTGATGGCATATTAAAAGTCCAGGAACAATGTATTGCAGATAGCAAACATACATGTTTATTATAACAATTTAGAAAAGTTATGAAACAGGTGAAATGTAGCAGAGTATAAATGAAATAATCAAATGCACCGGGCACACGCTATTTCTCCACAGTAGGAACATAATTACTTTGAACCACTCTGTCTCTCAAGCAGCCTATGGAGTGCATTTACCACTGGAGTTTTAGAACAGTGTCCTATTGAGGAGTCTATGCCAAAAGTGCTTTTCTTCTCACCATCCTGCTAAGAGCTGCTTGGTTAGAGAAGCCTCTGGACAACCTCTGGATTTCAGACAAGTAGCTGCTTCTTTTGAAAGCAGTATAAGGTCTCCTTCTGCAGAAGCAATGATGTTCTTGTACAACAAAATCACCCTTCTGTGATTTTTTTTTCCCTTGTGGAACAGACTGGCCTCTGTGCTGTTCTCTGAAGAAAGTATCTGGAGCCACTCCCTCCCCCTTACATTCTCAGTTGGAAAAAAAATAGCTCGATGAGCTGTCCCTTTCATACTGCAGGCCTGTGGTGTGGTGACTCAGCCTCAGACTAATTCAATTAAACACCTCCAGCTGAATCTGTCAAACATCTTTTTTTTTTTTTTTTATGGGCCCAGATTTATTTTGTTAATAGGATCAACATATGTTATATACAAAGGTAACCATTAAATAATTATAAACAAATAATTTCATCACATACTCCCAGCCAATTTTGCATCTCCTGCCAGATACAAAACATTTACTTTAATAAATTTACAGTGAGCAATTTGCATAAAACTGCTGAAAGTGGGGATTTTTCAAAGCAGCTGCTTATGTGATGTGATTAGCAAAATCTCCCCATCCCCCACTCCCACCCACACAAGCCATTAGTCATTCCTTTGAATTAATACATTGAAGGCCTCTGTTAAAATTAAAATATTATCTCCTAATAGAGAGACAAATGAAGCTATTAACATTTAGCTTGAGTTAGTTGATTGAATTCCTTAATCACTTAGCAAGGTCCTTTGTGAAAGGAACCCAGCAGCTGTTAAGTCTTGAGGAGGGGAAAGGAAAGGTCCAGAACATTCCCTAGGGAGGAAAGGCAGGGTTGGGGAGTTCTGTGCAGAGCTTTAGTAAGACAGAAGGGACTCTTTCGGAAGTACTGGAAACTCAGGTGCAGAGGAGATGTGGCCAAAATACAAAGAGTGGGATCATTTCTAAAGGGTGAGAAAAGTCATTAAACCTTTACTGTTAGCTCTGCCAAGATGGAGGTAGTTTTGTTCAGATACACTCTAATGAAAGTGGTCACTTCTTTATGTTTTAGAAAAGTCTCCATTGCACTGTGGGGATCTTACCAAGTGAGATGGAGCTCAACTGATTTCTCCTTCAATTTGCGACTCATTTTTTTGTAGTCATACTCTTTTTTGTTTTGTTTTAAACTACCAAAAAGCATTCCTTTTTTTTTGTTTTTAATTTTCACGACAGGGTTTCTCTGTGCAGCCCTGGCTGTCTTGGAACTCACTCTGTCGACCAGGCTGGCCTCGAACTCAGACCCACCTGTCTTTGCCTCACCAGTGCTAGGATTAAAGGCGTGCAGCAGCACCATGCCCTGCCCATAAAACATTCTTAATGCACAATATGCAGTTATTGAAAGATCTCCATAGAAACTAATCTCAGTTCTAGGTTTGAATCGTGTACACGGTGTTATCAGACTCTTAGCTATATCTTACACAGGTGGAATAATCTAAAGTTGTTCAGTGTGCCTCTTTCTTTCACTTTTTAACAACATCTACTTAGCCAGGTTAACCACTTTTTAGTGTACAATTTGGTAGCATTAAGTACACTCACAAAACAAATTATTTCAAGAAAATTTTCAAAATATCCAAGACAGAAACCCTGTGTGCTTTAAACGGCTTTTCATTTCCTTCTCCCACTGGTCCCTACATCCTTCATTCTACTTCCTATCTCTGTGTTTATTATCCTTTTAAATTGTTTCTGAAAGGTCAATGAAAATGTTTGAGAACTACAAAACAATATATACAATGCTGGATGCTTCCCTGTCATGGTTTGGGTCTGAAATGTCCCACCAAAAGCTTATGTGTTGAAGGCTTTGCCCCCAACTGTACCAATGGGTGTTCCAAGCAGGTCTTTTGGGAAGTAACTGAATCATAGAGGCTTTAACCTCATCAATGGATCTGTCCATTGATGCATTCATGATTTAAAGGACTACTGGGAGATGGTGGAAACTGGGAGCTGGGACTTGGCTCTAGGAAGTAGGCCCTTGGGTGTGTGCCCTTGAATGGTATACTGGGACTCTGAACTCCTCTTCCCACCCCCTTCCCCCTCTTCCCTTCTCCTTCCTCCTTACTGTGAGGCAAGTGACTTTACAGTCCCCGTCATGATGTGCTGCCTCAGAACCAACAGGGCCAGTGACTAGGGACTGAAGATTCTGAAATCATAATCCAAAGTAAATCTTTCCTCCTAGTTTCTCAGATTTTCATCACAGTGGCAGAAAGCTAACACTGTTTGCCTCCTATGACTGACCTCCAGTGCAGTCAGCTTCTGAGGTATCTTGACAGAGAATGCTTACATGTACACAAATAACCCTACTTCCCTTTTCACTCTACTAGAAGTATAGCACCCTCAGTTTTTTACTTAACTCCCCCTTCACTTACTAGCAGTCTGGATCTCTCAGCAGACAGACTGACTCCAAACAAATGTAACTATAGATGCACACATAAAATATACATACATAATTATTTTTAACATTTGTGTGGTGAATTTGCCCAGCAAATCAGCAGACTTCTGACTCATGAACTTAAAAGAAATCAAGTATTTTATTCTGTCAGAGGTCCCATAATATAAAATTTACCCATCTTACCATGTCCAAAATACAGTATAATCTTGTTAACCATATGCAACACATCTCCATTGTTTTATTTCGCATTTTCCTGAAGATTTGTCATGTTAAACATCTTATTATCTGCTATTTTTTCTTTTTTGAGAAATACCCATTCAAGTCCTTTGCCCATTTCAAAACACAGGCCTTCTTTCCATATTCTAGATAGTAAATCCTTATCATATATGGTTTTTAAACATTTTCTCCCATTCCCAATGTGTTTGTTGTGTTCTTGGCTGTGTAGATGTTGGCACTATGTAGACTCATTTGTCTGGTTTTGCTTTTGTTGTCTGTGCTTTGGATATGACGCATTAACTTTTACATCTCTCCGTGCTGTACTTCCCTTTAGGTAATGTGCTTGGGTTTTTCCCTTCATTTCCACTCCAGTGTTCTCTAGCAGGTTGTTTAACAGTGCTGTTGGCTGACTGCTATTGGTTGCCTGATAAGACACACCCATCTACCTTCTTTTTTATTTCTGGATTGGTTCCCAAGCACAGTAATGAGAGCCCATGTGAGAGGGGCTGTTTTCTGATTGCTCTCTTCTTCACTCTTTTTGAGTGGAGCTAGAAAGGGTATCCTCTGGGTGGCTTCCTTCTACCATCTACCTTTTAAGTGGGGTGGTGGTCTTTGAGCCAATGATAGGTCAAAATGCAGGCTGTATCAAGACCAATGGGAGGCTCCTGGGTTCCAAATGGATCTTATTAGGGACACTTAATTCCTGGATGGTCAGCCTCGGCCTCATCATCCTCTTGGTAATGATCCTCTTGTTTTGTTGGTTAAGGATCTGAAGGTACAAAAGAAACCTTACCCCCCTACACTTTCAGTGGCTTTAATCCACCCGAACAACTTGTGCCCAAGGCCAATAGAACATAGCTATTCTCCCTTTGTCAAAAGAAAAAGGGGTTGGGTTTCCTTCAATTGTCTGCCCTTCTCTGTCTCCTCCACTATTTTTGTTTTCCTCTCTAGTTAACTTTGCATAGAACAGCTTCCCCAGTAGGACCTGTGAGGAGGATCCAGGCACACTCTTCTCATTGGCGAGTGCAACAGTCTTTCCCTTGCTCTAATCTGGGGGTTTGTGGATGTAGAAGGGAGGTGGGTGGGTGAAGAGTTTGGCCACAGTCTTCCTTCTGCACTTCACACACACCCGCTTGTGGACGCGCGCGCACACACACAGACACACAGACACACACACACACACACACACACACACACACACACACACACACGCCTGCTCAGGCCCCTTCTCCCTGTGTCTTCCATCAAGATGACAGGGTGCTGGAGAAAAGGCTGCTGGAATCAGCTGGTAGGTACAGTAGTAATCTGAACCCCACCCACCCACTGCCTTTGCTTGCTCAGGTTTCTCCGGTCACTCCTGCCAGGGGAGAAAACATGTAAGCGCGCCTCCAGAGGAGGGGCACGGGGAGCTGGGAGTGGCGGGGGCGGCGGAAGGTGAGCCTAGGAAGGTGGCCCAGCGCCCCTTCTGCCCGGGCCCCTCCCCGTGCTCCCTTAGGGTGTCAGCTTAGGCTCCGCTTGCCCCCACTCCACCCCTCCTTTCGAAGGGATTGCCTTTTTTTTCCTCTGCGGCGGCGGAAATGACAGTGTGGTGCTGCGGTGGTGTCATGGTGCTGCCTCTGGACTGAGAGGCGAAAACTCTTTAAGTTTAGCCCGGGAGACCTAGACGCGGGAACGTCGCGGTCTCCGTGCTGTCCCCCGTGGGGCGCGCGGGCTGGCGGATCCCGGCTGCTGCGCGGCGGCGGCGGCGGCGGCCGCAGCAGCGAAGGCGGGCGGCGGCCTAGAGTGGTGGTGGCGGCGGCGGCGGCAGCGACAGCGGCCCGGGAGCTTGCACGGGAGCCCGAGCCAGCTTGCTGCGGAGGCCGGCGAGCGCCCGGCGCTCTCCGGCGCGCGTAGGAGATGGCTGGCACCCGGGAACAATATGGGTAAAACGCGTCCCCTCGCCGAGGCCCGGGGGTTGGGGGGGGTTGGCTCGTGTCGCCAGCCGCGCAGGGCTTGGCCCCGGCTCGCTCCTGCTGCTCTTCAGGTGCCGCCGGGGCCGGCGCTGGCCGAGGACACTTGGGCTCCGTGGGAAGGGGGAAGACGGGATCCGCGTGGCTCCAGTCGGCAGTGGCGGGGCCCAGGTTGTCTGTCACACGGTGGTGACCCGGACTTCTGCCGCTGCCCTCGTGGGAAGGAGTTTGCACTCCTAGATCCCAGGCTGGGGAACGGCCCGAGGCCTCCCGCTTGGCCAGGCCGAGCCGGGAGAAGGCAGTGGAGCCGCTCGGCTCTCCTGGCGCCTAGGCGCAAGTCTGGGAAAGGGCGCAGCCGCCTTCCCACGCTCCCGCAATCCACGGCGTCCTCGGCCCGGGCGGCGCCCCGAGGTTGGCGGTTGGCTCAGTGGTGCTGGCGCAGCTGCCTGAGATGCCGTGGACACCCTGCGGGCGGGAGCCCGGGAGAACTTAACCCCCCTTCCCTTTTTCCCCTACTGGGGAAGCGATCTTCAAGTCTCTGTCTGGGTGGTTCTTTATTTCTGGCCTAGCCGAGAAAGCGGCGCCCTGGGGGGAGAGGGAAAACTTGAGTGTGTCCACAGGACTCACTGCGACTGAAGCAGAGACCGAAGCATTTCGGGCTCATAAGAATTACTGTAACATTACTGGTGAGGAGCTGGCTTGGGTTGTTTCGCACTTCACGTGCAGCAGAGTATTTATTTATTTATTTAGGAGGCATTTCGATTTAGAGCAGGAAATTCGGATCCCGGATGGTTGGACTCTTCTCACTTTCCTCTCTTCAGCACTCCTCACGTACTGTCACTATTCTGCCTCTTCTCTCTGCCTCACATTTAGGCATCTCTCCCTAGAGTCCCCGCACTCTCAGCCTTTCTCTATCAACCTGTGCATATCCCAGCAATGCAGCTTCTCGCTTTTCAATCACTTGGAATGTAGTTTTGAAGATTTTGGAGGGTGGGGCTGGTGAATGGCATTAGTTGTGTTTCTTTGAGGAAGAGTGTTTATGAAGCAAGACATTGGAAACTGTAATAGTAGACAACTATTGTGTGGGGATTAATTAATCCGATTCTCAAACTGGACCATAAGGGCTGACTTTAATCCCATTCCATTTCCTCTCTGAAATCGAATCAGTTCTCTGACAATGTTCCAATAGACGATGGAGTTGCCAAGTGGAGAGTTGACACTCTTGCTCACTTCTGCTTAGGGAGCTTTTCTGTACCCTAGATTTCCTATCCAGCACCCCCACCCTTTTTTTTTTTTAACCTCCTCCCTACTCATCACTGCCTCGAGGGAGAATCAATCTTTGCTATTTTTATATATTCCTGTTCAATCAATTAGCTTAATACAGTCTCCTAATATGAATTAGATTTCTCTTGATTATTCCTTACAAAACTTGATTCATGTGGTCAAAACCCAAGCCTAGAAGCCAAGAAGATCAGAGAGTTCATTCCAAATGTGACGTTGCATTGGCTTTACGGCCTTTAGACATTTGTATGACCTCTCTTTCACAGTTGCTGCACTTGCATAAAAGGCATAATATTGTGTACTGGGTATTGTGAGTATTGACTTGGTCCTTTGAAGATAAAAGGATTCTATAAACCTCAGCATTATACTTTTCAATGAAAGCACTTCATTTATCCTTTATTGGGTTACTGGATTGACTGGGTATAAATGGGAACACTAATTTACAGAAACCTTAATTTGCCATTATTAGTTCTCTTGGGATTCAAATATCATTGTAATTTAGATCTTAAGTCAATTTGTTTCACAAATGTATGTGCAACTGAATGGAAACATATATACAATTAGGCATAGAAAGGAATGGTGATGATTTTAAGTTGAGTCATTAATCATATTGATTGCACTTAACCCTAACAATGTGAGTCAGACTCATTTGAATATCCAACCTCACTCATTTTTTTTTTTTTTTTTTTTAGCCTCCATGGGGGGAGTTAGTTAACGCCTAATAAAAAGTGATGTAGATAACTTTTAGGTCTGGCTATATAAGCACAATTAGCACCTAGCAGCAATGAGTCAATATTTTATAAAGCACCTTCAATGTACAGAGGCCTCTGCTGGTTGTGTTGAGTGAGGCCCTGCACTTGACCCAGTATTTTGGGCTCAGATTTGCCCTATGCTAAACTCTACTTACAGCTCCATGGCTAGGATGGGGTCAGGGTGTGTGATGTGTGGAGTAGGGAAAGAGGTTATGGGACATGAAGAGCTGTCTTTTCTATTTACTTTCATGACTACTGGGATTCTTACCTAGCATGTTGTACCTTGCAAGACCACTTCTGAGAGGCACTTGCTGCAAATGAGTGGCTTGGTTGCTTCACAAACATATCATCTGAACAGTGCAAATTGACTTAGATAAAATTGGTTTGGTTAATCCCTCCTCTAAGAACAGGGCAACTTGCTCCAACTTGCAGGTCTTAAAATAGTGCCAGTGGAGTGTCATAATTGCATCCAAGTAGTGTTCTGAGTAGGGAGCCTTTCCATTCTCTCCTCCCATAAAATCTGCTGACACTGCAACAATTAGGAAGGAAACTACAGAAGAATGCTTTTTGAAGTCACTCAGCAAACCTCATTGGCTTGATGAGGAGTGAAGAATACTGTCTCTGGTTGTTAGGTCACTTAGAACTAGAATTTCTCTTTCTCAACAGGGATGTAGAGCCCCAAAAGACAAAGATAGGGATGAGGCCCAGTTATGTCTCAGATGGCTGTTTTTAGAGAGAACTGCATGTCTGTCATTCAATCTTTATAGATCTTGCTAAATTTCTAGATGTTAGCCATGGGACTCAGCTGCTAGAGGAGGCCTGAGGGTGTCTGAGGGTGCTCCAACTCCATTCAGTATGGACTTTTTCTTCTGTCTTCTGTGTGAAAGAAAGCTGTGTCTGTGACATGCCGCCTTAAGCAGAGTGTCCTAACTTGAAATACTGTATCATCAAAGTCTGACGTATGACATCCTTATGATGGCTAGGACATAGTTCAAGAGCTTTTAAAGACACTCACATTTTTACAGCTAGTTATTTGTGTGCCTGTGTGTACATATGAACATGAAAACTTGTGGAAATCTCCTGTTTCTTTCCACTGCATGGGTTCTGTGGATCAAACTCTGGCCAGGCCACCAGTCTTGGTGGTCAGCAAGTTCACTCACTGGGCAGTTTCACGAGCCCTAAGTATAGTCCCTTTTTGAAAATTGGGTACAAAGTATGATATTGTGCTCTCTGTATTTCTGGATCCTCAAAAAATACAGTGTTCATCACTGAGTGGTAACAGAGGAGGTTAGAAAAGTGCTTCTCTGTGTGTTGAGTCACAGCATCAAGTGAGAAGCTCAGATGATTGGTGGCAAGAGAAGACAATCCTACTTTATTGTCTGCCCTGTGCAGACTGTTAGTGCCCTTTACTCTCACTTCTTGCCTTCAAGGCCAATAATTCTGTCACCATCCATTCTCATATATTAAAACTCTACCAAAAGTTTTCTGTGGGCTGTAGAAGTCTGTATTCTGTGGCTTTTTCTCTCTGCTGCTTTTTTTTCATCTTTTTATTCTTTATGACCATAATCGCATAACATTTTTTGGTAGTCAGACTTCCAGAAAGCCTATAAACATGGCAGAGGGATTTTGAAAAAAAAAAAGGGGGGGGGAACACCACCCCACCATCACTTTCTCCATGTGATATTTGCCTGACTAGAGTATACACTGTGATGCTGGTGTAGTGTAACTGGGTTAGAAAAGTGTGGGTTCTTGTTTCTCCACGGCACTCTGCCTGCCTGACCTTGGGCTTTGTTTTAGCCTCTTTCTTTCTGCAGGTCAGACTCCTCTGGTTGGTGATGAACAGTATCCCCTGGCTCTGGGTCATCCTCTTACAGAGACCAGATGAGCTGATAAAAAACCCATTATATAATGACAACTCTTCCTGAAATCTAAAATCCTAATATTTTGCAATTTGCTCTGATAGGAACATTAATATGTACGCATAGAAGGCAATGCTGACTTAGGAGAGCAAAGTAAGTGTGTGTGTGTGTGTGTGTGTGTGTGTGTGTGTGTGTGTGTGTGTATGTGTGTGTATGTGTGTGTGTACAGTTCAGAGATAGAAAAATGGTTTATAGTCCAGAATCCTCTATCACTTCGTCTATAGCCTTTTGTTCAGTGTTGCTAGGATCCATGTGGTTCCCAGGAGAGTAGAAGCTTGATTTCAAATAGGCCTCTGTTTTCTGTCTCTTGTTACTGATCAGAACTTGGGGTCCTCACAGCCTAACATTCAAAAGAGTGCCCTACATACATATATTACAAGTTTTATTATGAAGAAGTAGAAATAACTGCCCATCCCAGTAGGACACTAATACTTTAAAAAATCACTGGATATTTAAAAATTCATCATTGAAAAAACAGAGAATTGGAAATTCAGTCTTAAAATGGATGAAAATCTACACTGGTAGCCTAGGTAAGTCAGGCTCTTCTTCATTTGTTCCCCAGTCTTACAGCTCTGCCAGTGTAATCTGCGTTATGAATCATACTTACAATTCTTGTCAAATATTGTAAGTTACCTCAGCAAATCCATTTTTTGGTTACCTTGATTAATCATTTTTAAATAATATTTTTATTCTGTGAAAATTTTATATATTTCTACAATGTATTTTGATCATACTTTGATTAATCTTTTGTATTTGAGGCAGATTAAGACTTTTGGTTTTGTTATTTTGATATTCATTTTAATATTTATGATGACCGAATTATATAAAATACTCAAAGTGGTAGCTTTAGGAGCTATTTATTAGAAGGGAATAGCATTCAATTCATGTACTATAGAATGCTAAGTAGGCCTTAATGCCTATTAGTCAGGAACTGGATCAGTTCTCTGTCCTAGCCAGTAATCAACCTCCAGTTCTGAGCTCTCTCAAAGTATGATGGGAGCCTAAAAGAAAACACTAGAGGGCTGGAGAGATTGCTCAGTGGTTAAGAGCACTGACTGCTCTTCCAGAGGACCTGGGTTCGATTCCCAGCAACCACATGGCAGCTCATAATTGTCTGTAACTCCAATATCTGACACCCTCACACAGACATATATGCAGGCAAAACACCAATGCACATACAAATAAAAATAAATGGTTAAAAAGCAAACAAAGAGAACACTGTAAATAATTCTTCCCTCTGGAGGACCTTATGGGAAACTAAATGGTAAGACATATGAGCATCAGTTAAAACCATGGTTTTCCTGAGATTGTGTGGAAAAGTATGACTGTTTTCTATCATGTCAATTATATGTTTGTGGTGAATTTCCAAGTGTTTCTAGCTTGTAAAAAGTGTTCTGGGTGTATTATGTGTGAATGCATGATGCAAGTAAATGTAATTTTAAACAGGTTAATTTATTTTATCCTCATGGGATCATCACAAGAGTATATGCAATGCATACAGTGGGTGCCTTTGATCTAAAAAATAAAGAAGCTATGGTCCAAAGAATTTAAATGTTTTACCTAGCATCATAAGCTAGTACTGTTAGATAGAAGACTCTATGAAGACTTTAGTAGAAGAATAAAATAGTGTTTTTTTTTAAAATATAAAACTACTATATGAATATATTATTTTAACTAATCATAGTCATTGATCACCTACCTAACCTTCATTTTGCCTTCTATTTTGAGTTCTCATCATATAGAATATAAAGAATTCTCTGCATTGGCTATCTTTATGTCAAATTTTTTTCTCACAGCTGTTGTGTAACCCAAGCTGGCTTTGAAATCATTATGTAGATCAGGCTTTTTTGAACTAACTTGTGATCCTCCTGTTTCAGCCTTCCAAGCGCTGGCCTTACAGCCATGCACCAACACTCAAGGGACTCCAAATGATCTTTTCTGAACTTGAATGAGTCATCTGCTAATCAAAATGTTCTTGGATTTGGTAGGTTTTTTTTTTTTTTTTTTTTTTTGGTTCAGAAGATGTTTTCATTGGTTGGTACTCACAAGGTATTTCCCTCCCGTTTAGTTGTTCACTGGAACATTCGATAAATCTTCCTTGAGGTGCAGCAAGTAAAAACATGCACTACACTTCACATTAGCTTAGACAAAGAACAGTCATACACGTTGTCCATCTCTAGTCCTCCTGGTGATAATGCTTATCACTTCTTAGCCTGAATAGTTACTCAGGTGAATAAGAGTCATGCTTTTAAGAGCTGGTTTATAGCATCCAAGGTATCTTATTTACATGATAATAAATAGAAAGAAGTCTATAATAATAGGATATCTGATCTAGAAAGCATCTTAGAGGAATATCTGGTGATTCTAGTTCAACTCGAACAGCATTTTGCACTTGAAGAAACAGACTAAGCCAGGACTTGTGTGTTCATACTCCAAGGAAGATGGATCGTTTCTAGTATTCTAAGGAAAGTCTCATGGGAAGTTAATGCTAATATCCTGTAAGGTTAAAGCTATTATCCTGGAGAATAGTTTTTGTATTATTTTTAAAGATAAAAATCCAGCTCTTTTCTCCATCTACAGCCCAAAGGTCAGGCTTACTTTCACATTTGTGGCTTTTCTGGGAAGAAGGGTAGACTATAGCTCTCCAGGGAGAGAGTTAAGAATCCAGAGCCATACTCAGAAGATCTGGGAGATGAAAACTAGATAGGCTATTAGCTGTTGGGATAAGTAGGCATTTAGTTATGTTCAAATGGCATTTGAAATAATAGAATTCTGTCAAGTGCAGATCACAGCTGCTTGATCATAACTCTTGATCAGAGTTAGCTGATGCTAGATTTGGAGGGCAATACTTGAATCAATTTTTCATCTTGTAAGTGCAAAACGTGTTATGTTTTGAAATCATAATCACTTTCATTGAAGCATGTCCTCTTCCTTTTAGGTAGGAGTGATGGTGCATGACTGTAATTTAAGCATTGAAAGGCAGAGGCAAGAGGATTGAGCTTAGCCCAGGTTACTCAGTGAGCCCCTGTCTCAAACGAAAGAGAAAGAGAGGATGGGGAGGGAGAAGCAAGCCCGTTTTGTGTTTCTATACAAGCACACAGCATTTAATGCTTCACCAATAAGTCTGCTTTCATTGGTAACCCCATTATTCCTCTCCCTTCCTGGTTCTTAACAAAGCTCAGAATGAAGAGGATAGACTGTGAAGATAAACTATGCAGGAAGAATCTTCTAGTAGAAAGAGCAAAACCACACATGTTTGTTTATACACCAGTAACTAAATTATTTGGAACAGAACTCTTTAGGTCGTAGGCATAAGGATATTTATTTCTTAACATGTCAATTATTTCTACCATTTTGTATATTTCATTAATTCATTTATGACAAACCATTGTGTTTTCTGGAGAAAGCTTCATGATTATTGGTCATACTCTATCAGATTTCACATTCTTTTGCTGTCTTTACAACCTTCTAAATCAAAGTTCTGCAGTTCTCAAAACTTTCTGAAGTTGCAACACTTACTCGTTTTCTTTTTGTTGTGTCCCTTCCTCTGCTAAAAGTATTTTATGATGTAGGTAGGATTAAGTGTTTAGCATCAATTGAAATATTTTTAAGTAAATAAAGACTGAGGCTTAAGAATTTTCTGACACTTGTTGACACATTGTAGGTGTCTCAGAGCATCCAAGACCTAGATAGGGAATCAGTGATCTAGAAAAAAGAAATAAACTATTCAAGCTGGGAGTGATGACACTTGTCTGCAATTCCAGCACTAAGCAGGTGCAGCAAGGGAATCAGAAGCTCGACGTCATCCTTATCTACCTAACAAGTTAAAGGCCTGCTGAGATACATGAGACCCTATCTGGAAAAAAAATTAGAAGCAATTCAATAGAGTTTATTGGCACTACATAATCACACAATTTACAATATATTGATACTATACTAATACAATATACAATATACAGTATACAATATACTTAGCTATATTAAGTCTGGAGTTTGATCTGACTTTGAATCTCTTTTTAAAGACTGAGATGCGGTTCACATATCATAATAGTCACCATTTTAAAGTATACAGCCCAATGGTTTTTAATGTAGTAAAAATCTTGTGCATCCATCGCCACTATCTAACTCCAGAACATTGCCAAAATTCCAGAAAGAAAGTCCATACATATTCGTACTTACACCCACTCCTTCCCCTTTTAGACCTTGACTACTATTATGCTTTCTCCCTATTCTAGGCATTTCATATAAAGGGAATCACACAATATACTACATTTCTGTACTGGCTTCTTTTATTTGGAAATACATTTTAAAGGATTGTCCATATTGCAGGTTCTATCAGTACTCCATTCATTTTTATAGCCTAATAATACTCTATCATGAGGACAAACCATGTTTTGATTTTTCATATATCAGATGATGGGCTTTGGTTGTTTTGCTCTTGACGACTATGAATATCGCTGCTGTGAACATTGGTGTGCATGAACTTTTGAATAAACACATTTTTTATTTTATTCAGTACAAACCTAGGAGTGGAATTGCTTGATCAGATGGCAACTTCACATTTAACTCTGGAAGGAAATGCCAAACTATTTCCAAAGCAGCTGCACCATTTTACATTCGTACTAGTAATATATGAGGGATTCAATTTCTCCACATCCTGGCAGACACCTGCTACTTTCCCTTTCTGTTTGTTTGCTTTGTATTATTCTAGCTATTCTAGTGTGTTTATTTGGTTTGCATTTCCCTAGTGGCTAATGTTGTTGGATATCTTTTCATGTGCCTACCGGCTATTGTTTATCTTCCTTGGAAGATCCTTTGCCTTTTCATTCTGCTGATGGTGTTGTTTCTAGCCCTAAAGGCTTAAATTTGGAAATTTGGATGGAGTAGCATTTATCTGTATTGGTGTTTTGTGATTTTGCTGTTATCTAAAACATCCTGTTGTCTATAAATAATGTCAGACTTACATGAATCTTTTCTTCTAAGACTTTTGCTGTTTTGATTCATATACTTAAATGATTGGTCCATCTTCACATATTCGTCTTTAGATTGAGGGTTGGTTTTTTTGTTTTTTTGTTTTTTTGCCCAAGATCTCACTATGTAGTCCACAGTGGCCTTGAGCTCGATCTGACAATCCTCCTGTCCCCACCTCTCAAGTGCTGGGATTGCAGACACACACTACCATGCCTAGTTTTAATAGTTTTTCTATGCTGTAAGATAGGTTTCTAACTTCATTTCTTGTGCATGTTGAGATGAAGTTCTCCCAGAACTATTTGCTGAAATTATTCATTCTTTGCTGAATTATTCTGAAAACTTTGTCAAAAACGAGTTGGCTGTAAATACACAGGCTTATTTGTAGAGGGCTTTTTTCTAAGTTTGAATGTTTGCTGTGCTATTTGCAAGCAAGTATGACCTTGGACAAATTACTTTCTTTGTAATGATAGTACTTTTTAAAGAAGACTCTAAAAACAATAATTGGTATTGTTATGATGCTTAAATAGTAATGGAGGTAGGGAAATGGAGGATAGTTGCAGACATGCTAAAACAGCACTAATGAGAATCAGGAGCCCTAATAAAGGAGAAATGAACAAACAACCGTTTGAGGAACGTGCAAAAAGTATTCAGTCTCTCAAATTGGCTAATGACCTTACTGTGTCACAATGAAACAAAATGGAGTGCCAGGCATGGTAGTGCATGCCAACCATGCCATCATTTGTGAGGCAGAAACAGGACAATCAGGTGTTAGAGGTCAGCCTCAGTCTGACATCAGTGATGTCAACTAACTTAGCTGATTGCAGTTCTGAAAAAAAATAGCATAAGGTGTGACTTATTTAGGTAATTTTCTGCATTTTGTCTATCTTTTCTGTTCTTTTCTTTTGTTTGTTTTTTATGTTAGACTTTACTGTTAGAGACACCTCCAAGAATCCTTTGAAAGCTATGAACAATACTCTTCTGGTAACAAATGCATATGGCATTCACACACTGCAGACATTTCTAGGAGGTCCAGAAATCTCTAGTTAAAAATTCCTACTTTGACCTTATATAAGGCCATTGTGACTGAGAATGTGTTTCCCCAAGTTTAATTTCATAGTGAGGTTGGAGGGTCATATTGATTTGGGAATACATTTTAGGGATTCATATGAAATTCAAGAGATACTTCTCCATATAGAAGAGTTTATGCAGCATCCTCTTAAGACAGGGAAGTGGTGGCACCTTAACTGATTTTATATACGTGTGAACATGTAAATGTGACTTTCTGCAATGCTTCTCACCAACCTAGGTAGTTTTCAACACAGGCATTGTGGAATGCTTGGAGCTCTGAAAGGGGTTGTAATAGAAGTACCATGTCAGATGGAGATAGTCCTAAGGGAAAGAGTCAGAAAGAGGCAGAGGGTTCAGAGGGACAGAGAGACAAAAATAGAAGCGGAAGCTGGCCATTTAGAAGCTCTCTTGTAACTAGTCAAGATAACTTAAGTGAAGGAGGTGAGATGATTAAAATAAAGGTGTAGGAGACAAAGCACAGGCATTGGCATGAGAGTGATTTCAGCTTTGGGTTTGTGTTTCTGGTTGACTTACTAATGATTCTGTGTCTTATTTTCCTAAGTATATGATGGGTCTAGTAATTCACAGTTCTGAAAGAATTTAATGTACATAAAGTGCTTAACATAGTACTCAGAATACATATAAATAATCAATAAACACTATGTGCCATCTTACTTTTGGTCTGAGCAATACATAATTGGTCATTATTGAATACCAACTTTTTGTGCCAGGCATCATCATGCTATGAATAAAAATACAAAATTGTTGATGTTCTCCAGGAGAGGAGAGAATTAGTAGGAAAAAAATATATGTATAACATGTATAAACATATTTGTTAATGCGAATGTTCTAGAAGCTCCCAGTATTTAAAGTAATAAACACTTTCTAGGATTGGATGCTAACATTCACCATTTAAGGAAACTTAAACTGCGTTTTTTCCAAGGATGGTCAGAGAGTGTAAGTTCATTTGTCGACATGTTTAATTTGACTATCAGATAAAACTATCTAAGGAAATATCCCTACCTTATGTGGAAGTTCTAATCTTCTCTAAAGGCATCCATTTATAATATTCCTCTTCAAACATATGGGTGAATATGTTTAAGTACCTGAAATTGTAAAATGAAATTATCACGTCTCTCTTTTGGTTTTTTTTTTTTTTTTTTTTTTTTTTTTTTTTTTTTTTTTTGGTTTTTCGAGACAGGGTTTCTCTGTGTAGTCCTGGCTGTCCTGGAACTCACTCTGTAGACCCGGCTGGCCTCGAACTCAGAAATCCCCCTGCCTCTGCCTCCCAAGTGCTGGGATTAAAGGCACATCACCACTGTCCGGCTTCATTTTTTTAAAAATGTAGCTAAACAAACCTTTGAACTAACTAACCTAACTGGGTGTGGCTGCCTTATAAAGAAAACCCTTCCCATTTATAGCCCAGTTTGCTGTAGGTGGTTCCATTAAATACCTGACTAGTTCAGTACCTTTAGTGGGTTTGATTTAGAAACATCTTTCGTGAATGCATTTATTTTACTTAAGTACTAGATATAATTGTAGTCAATATTTGTGATTCCTGTGAGAGAGTTATGTACACATTACTACTCACTGATAATATTTGAACAAATGCCAGTGGAAGAATCAAATTTTCAGGTCCTGATGAAGATTTCTAATGCTAGTGAGATGAAGAAGATGACTCAAAATCAAGAGATGCCCTTCTCTCTCTTACTGACAGAAGCAACAGTTTCAGCTAGGGAGACATGCTTTCTATTTGTCCTTAGTGAGAGCTAGCGTAGAATGTCAAAGACTCAGAGCAATATCTGTATGTCCAACTCTGAAACGAGTATCCATTTCCGTGGGAAAACGGACAAAGTGACAAACTTATTAGCACTGTCAAGTTGGGACATTTCTTTTAATCTCTGGTCTGCATGAAAATGAAGGTTACCAGACTGAAAGATTTCTGGCTGTTCAACTTACATTTTCTAGGTAGATCTTGATTTTTATCTAGTCAGGTTTTAGAAAGCATGAACAACAACAACAAAAAAACCCACCTGGGAGACGGAGTTTTGTAACAGGCAGATGCTAGTTGAACAAATGTGTAACAATAAAACCAAACAGAAGCAGGAGGAGCAGTTGTTACTGATTAAGTCCACAGTTGAAATTCTTCCCTACCCAACTTGACCAGATTAAAGAGTTTTCTAAGGTTAAGGTTTGAGAAAGTGAAAGGGAAAACTATCATCTTTTGTCTCTAATGACTCATCTTATTAGAGATAGGATGGAACAGATTTCCATGTGTGCTGATAGAAAGTAATTCCAGTTCACACTCTGAGGTAAAATGTATTATTCTGCACTGAAACTGCATTTTCCCAAAGCTGTCTGTCTCTTTTTTTTCCCATGCAGGCACTTAGAATGGAATCATTTCAGGAAGGAGAGAGCTAGTTTGAAATATAGCCTTGTTTTCCTTCCACTGGATGTAAAATAGGAGCAACCCTTATATCTTGCCTTGACATGAAATAGAGAACAATATTGGAGAATAGGGATTGAGAAATTTATAGGGCCTCCAACTCATCACAGTCTCAGAGAAGAGATGCCAGTGGAGAATTTAGGAGGAAATGATCCATGCCGAGCATGGGAGCTGGAATGGTAATGTTAATCAGGAAACTAAGACATACAAGTAGCCATTTGCTTCTGTTTATTAGTGAAGGAAAAACCAAACCAAACCAAACCAAAAAAAAAAAAAAAAAAAAAACCCCAGCCAAGTGTCTAAAACAAGTTTTGAAGGAGAGTGGGGCACAGAAAGGCTTCCTGATTAATTTCCCAATAATCCCCATTGCTTAAGCATCCCTGGGGAGTCTATCAGGCCGAAAGTCTCCATTGGTTACAATATAATTATTCTGCAATCACTTTTCCTTTGGAAATGCTTAATGACTCTTACTTTGTGTTACTTGCAGGTGAGAGCCCAGCTTCTGCGGTTCTTAATGCCTCAGCAGGATTATTTTCACTAAAGATGGAAACACTGGAGTCTGAATTGACCTGTCCAATCTGCCTCGAGTTGTTTGAAGACCCCTTCTGCTGCCTTGTGCTCACAGCCTATGTTTTAGCTGTGCCCACCGCATCTTGGTCTCAAGCTGCAGCTCCGGTGAATCCATTGAACCCATTACTGCTTTTCAGTGTCCTACATGCAGGTATGTTATCTCGCTGAATCACCGGGGCCTGGATGGCCTCAAGAGGAATGTGACCCTGCAGAACATTATTGATCGATTCCAGAAGGCTTCAGTCAGTGGGCCCAATTCTCCAAGTGAGAGCCGCCGGGAGAGGACTTACAGGCCTAGCTCCGCCATGTCGAGTGAGCGAATTGCATGCCAATTCTGTGAGCAGGACCCTCCAAGAGATGCTGTAAAGACGTGCATCACCTGTGAGGTCTCCTACTGTGACCGTTGCCTTCGGGCCACACACCCCAACAAGAAACCTTTCACCAGCCATCGCCTGGTAGAACCAGTTTCAGACACACATCTTCGAGGGATTACCTGCCTGGACCACGAGAACGAGAAGGTGAACATGTACTGTGTATCTGATGACCAATTGATCTGTGCCTTATGCAAACTGGTGGGTCGTCACCGAGACCATCAGGTCGCTTCTCTGAATGATCGGTTTGAGAAACTAAAGGTAAGCAGTATTCGTCCTTCACAATTTTGATTTAGTACATATAGTTGTACAGTTAGCAAGGTCCCCAAAAAACTGGGTCACCTTTTCTATAGGTCAAATAAGTCAAGTTATTTTCATAGATAATAACCTACTCACTGCAAGTTTTCCCCGGGACTTATGTATTACATAAGCCTGCTTGTGTTTATGTATTTATGTGCAGTTCTGGGGAAGTAAGCCCACGGTGCACTTCACCAGGGTAACAGGAGTCTTTTTCCTCTGTGACACATTGTGCATTATATATCTGCTATGATCTTTCCACCTCGTCTTTTTAATATGTGAGTACCTGTGTAGGTGTACCGAAATTAGCATGTGTGTTAATTTGCATTCATTTGGGTGGGTCTCTGTGGAGCTGTGGGCGGAGGTGTCTGAGTGTATCTGTGTAGATGAGAGATTTGTGGAGGACATTAGTATGTGTGTGTGTTTGCAAGGTCTGGGGATGTAAGTCAGTAATAGAGTTGTTTGCATGGCAAGTGCCAAGTCCCTGGATTCTAGCTCCAGCTCTGTAAGAAACAACAACAAAAATACCTCATCAGTACAGCAAAGAAAGCAAAGTGGCATTAGTCACTGCAAATCGCCAGTGAGCGCTTCACTTAGAGCTAACTCTTACACCAGTAGGTCACCAAATCAAGAGGTGTAGTTAAACATCTGACCAAAAATGTAAAGTAAAAGCAATCAATATGTAACCTAGAACTTGATTTTGTGCCTGGGTTTGCTATTGTCAGCCCAGGCTAACACACTTTGTTTGCAGGCTCCATCTTACAAGTTTCTAGTTTTTGTGTTCAGTGGGCAGTTTGTGAAGTTATGTTAATATAATATTTACTTGCACGTCTGAGTGCCTACTTTTGATAGGCTTTCTTCCTCACTTTGATAGCCTCAAATGTCAGATGTATCCAACGGTTGGATTCCTGTTGCTTTCCTGATATGTGGTATACTTTTTCTTAAGAAGGAAGCTACTTAACATAGATTCCAGACTAAATAAAATGTTTAGTGCTAGCTTTGGCAGCACATATACTAAAATTGGAATGACAGAGAGAAGATTAATTGGCATGGCCCCAGTGCAAGGATGACACAGAAATTTGTGAAGCATTCCATATTTTTGCATACTCAGAATATATTGTATGGAAAAGTATTTTCAATTAAAAAAATTTAAAGGCTAGGCTTACAACCAAAAATATAAATTTGTGAATTTTAAATGTTAAATGTCGCAGGACTTCTGGAGGACTAAAACCTGTAATGTACATTAGATGCTGTTATATAAAAATTAAATACATAATTGCCCACATTGCTGTGTAATTTAAAACAATTGTTATTTCTACAATGAGTATTATATCATCACACATTTAATTATGTGTTCATTATAAAATAAAATGAAATATAACAAAAATAAAGTATTTAAATGAATAGTAAGATTACCACCCCCAAGTAGAATTTAACTGTGTACATAAGCCAGGCTAGAAGGAAGGTCCAGATAGCATGGAGGGAGGGCAAGAAGGTAACGGAGGCTTTCCTTCTGTTATAATCTGGTAAACTTATCCAAATTTACATGGAAATTAGTGTTGCTAAGGGTAACAGCAGTCAGAATAGATCTATGTTCCTGTCTGTAATTTACTGCACACAATCTTTAGAGGGTCATACTTACAATGGTTTGTGCCTCTTTTGATAAGTAGTTGTTTCTAATATGTCACCTCTTCTCAGCTTTTTGGTTAAGAGCAAGTATATACCTAATGTTTGGAAGACTCAATGTCAATGTTTTTATTTCAGCAAAGGTGAAACTTTCATTCTTGGAGGGCTACAGAGGGTAATATTATTGACTTAAACTCTTAGAGTCATCAAACTGTTAGGCCATGCAGCTGGTCTAGTCCAAACCTTGCATTTTAAAGTTTCATAAATTGACAGTGTCTTCCACTAAGTGATTTGGTGAACGTTAACAGACCTGTTTAGTAATTGGACTGGCATTGAAAAGCAGTCTGCAGGCAGCATCAACTATCTTTTTTTTTTTTTTTAACTGCTGTTTGCCCTCTGAAACTAACTTTGTGCTCCAGCAACTGCACATCCCGTAGGTAGGTCCATGATTAGCAGTTTCAGGAAAAGGACATAATTTCATAACTTTCAGCTTCACAATGGCAAAAGATGTGAGTGGGAGTAAGAAGCGTGGGGGCTATGGAGAGGATGGAGTAATCACTGCCAAATATTTTCAGGTGTCAGGATCATAATAAGGCATTGGCTTGGAAAAATATTCCACACAGAAATACCGGCATCCATATGTACTGCTGAGATAACAAAGACTGAGTAGAATAAGCCTGTGTCTACAGAACACGGGCTATCTCAGAGTAGCAGAAAACACGGGGTGATAGATGCGGCATTTGGCAGTATACAGCTATAGTTCTAGTCTCCTGGGGAAACACAAGTGTATTTTATAAAAAGATGTCTTGGTCTGTGACTAATCAGTAATTTTTGGAGAAAGAGTGGCTATATGTTTTAGTTTCCCCTTAATTTTTAGGAAATGTGCAGAAAAATCTGTTTATAAATTGAGTGGAAACTATTTTTGCTCATTTTTGGATGGAGACTGGAAACATCTGAATCGTTCCCAACTGTGTGGTTTGTTATGTTGTCTGAAAAGGAAAAGACGGTACTCTGTGTGTGTGCGCATGTGTGTGTGCGTGTGTGGGCACGCAGACACGTACACACCTGCATGGGTGAGTAAGAGAGGGGTAAGGGAGGAAGGGAAGGCAGGGGAGAGAGAAAGGGAGGTGAGGGAGACACACTTGGGGAATTTCCTCCACCCAGTGCCGACTGGGAAAGGGTATTATTTCCTCATATAAAACAGAGAAGCCTGACTTAATATCATATGTACATACTTCTTTATGTTAATTTAAGATTAGAAAGCATTTGTGATTACTCACCTTGATTCCATTCTTCTGTCCTAAAGAGAATGGAGAAAGCCAGCTAGCTGGCAGAAGCTATGGGGAGACGACCTAAGCACATTTCCCTGGCTCTGAGAGGAACAGTAAGTTCTGTCAGAAAAGGGAAAGAATGATAGTTCATATCTTTCACACACACACACACACACACACACACACACACACACACACACACGTTGACTTTTATGGTCATTGACTGATGCAGTGCTCCTTTTTGCTTTTCTATTCAACCTCTTTGGCTAGGATTAGTGACCTGTAATGTTCAATGAAAGCAAACAAAGCATTGTGGTATATAAGGAAGGTTGGAGCAATAGGAAGGTGGTTTGTTTGTTTGTTTTGAACGGAAATGAGGACTTTACGGGGATGGGTACCTATATAATGTTTTATGATCTAATTTGTTTAGGATGCCTATAGGGTTGACATTCAGGACACACAGCCTTCAGAAGAGTACCAGTAGTTTAATTCAAACAATACTCATGGTCCTGACAGTTACACGTTACTTTACTTGGTCCATGATATATGCTACACTTTTATAAACTGCTTCACATTTCAGAATTTCTATTTATACCAGCTCCTTCAACTTGATTTCTAAAATCTGCTTTTTATCATTTGTTGCTCATTTACATTTTTCCCTCACGACTCTCAATTTTGCCAGCTTCATCTACTCGGGTGAACTTCCTAACTGCATACAAAATGTCCAGTCTAGCTTTTTTTTCTACGTTCACCAGTGTTCTTCCCTTGGCCTACTTAGGAACTCTACCCGTTTTTTTAGATCTCAAGCCAAACCCCACAAGTCTGCTCCAACACACTACAGAGACATCATAAATTCCTTGAGGCCAGATACAATGTTTTTTGTTTCTTCAGTATCCTCCTTTGTGTTCATCAAACAGTAGTGCCTCTTTAACAAATCCAAAGAAATTAGGTCTTCATAATGACATGGGGGTTTTGTTTATTTGTTTGTTCTATTTTTTTGAGGCGAGGTTTTGTTTTTGTTTTTGTTTGTTTGTTTTTTATGTAACACAGGCTGACCTTGAACTCACAATCTTCCTGAATCTGATTCCTGGGTGTTAGGATTATAGGCCAGAACCACTATGCCCAGTGTTAGAATTATGTTGTAGGAAGTATACTAGTGCACATAGCTTGATTTCGTTCTCATCTTAGTAGATACAAATCATTCTTGTCATTATGAATACCTTGGAAGTCTAAAAATGCCTCCTGTGAACTACTGACAATTTTCAAACCCAGAGTGTGAGCAAATGTATGACATGTCCTTAATTTTAAGTGCCTATTCATTTTGATTATTGGATTTTCCAACTGCCTAACCCTATGATGACATCTGTATAAATCAGACGTGATTATTATAATTCTCTTTGAGAGCAATGTCTTCACATTTCCATGCCCACAGCCTGCCAAAAATATAGCTGATAAAAACCAGGGGGAATAGAGGAATTTCCTGGAAGGGATAAACAAGCACATTTTCCTTTTTTCATTCTATTTCCTCTAATTCACCACTGCAAATAATTATTAAATGTAGCTATATTTACATATCAAGACTCTTGTTATTACAGTATATTACCTGGAACTAGATTAAGTTTTTTTCCATTGGAAAGTAACACACATGCAGACACATATACATGTTGAGACAGAGCTAAACATTCTCAGACAAAGAGTAAGGAGATATAGGACTTGGAGACTGTTCAGAGGAAAGCTACAGTTAACAGTTAAAAGGTTGGAAAGAAAGGTATTGTTGAATCGAATCACTTTGGTCACTGTCCTTCTTACTCAGTCACTCTGTTGTTCTGTCACTTACTCTCATTCTGCCACTGCCTTTCCCCAGTCAATTGTCTGTGCACACACTTGACACCCACTTCTGTTGGCTAAGACAGATAGATACTCTTTCAAGTATGTACCAGTAAGCATTTGATGATATCTGAACCAATATGAGTATGAATATAAACATGAGCAGATACATATCTTTATGAGAGACTGGGTTGGGAAGAGGGTATATTTGCATAAATATGTAGGCATCATCATCCGCGAGGGTGTACATTTCTGCATGAATCTGTGACTGAGAATGCCTCCGTGGCATTGTATCACTGTACCTATCAGTATGTGTCACCGTATATAAAGATGAACGTCTGTGATATCTACTGACAAGTTAAGCAGGTGGGGATCATGAGTGTAAGACGTTCTGTAGGCACCTTAGGGAGGGTTAGAGACTCAGAAATAACCTACCCTAAAGCTAGGCCATACAAGGTTAAGGGTCACTGTAATAAATGAGCCAGACCTCTATGTTCAATTAGAAAAATCCTCAGTATAGATGAAAGGAGAGGAAAAAAAAAGTTGTTACTATATCTTATTTACTTGGGTCTAGAATAACTGTTGTTAAATATAGCAGGAAAAGCAGTACTGAATTTAATAAAATTTCTACCAAACTTAAATAAAAATAAAAAAAAAATAGTTGGGATTTCTATTCACTGAGGCATGGATTGTAATGGACAGATGTGGATGGGAAGAGTAACATCAGGGGGTTTCTCAGCTAACCCTGTCTTCACTCTTCAACTCCAAATCCCAAAGTTACTATTGCTTATAAATCTGAAGTCTCTGTTGTCCCTGAACTGTTTAAGACTTCTCCCCTGTCATATGTATGTATAAGTCTAGAACCAGATAAGGTGTTGAATGTCTGCAATCTTTTACTTGGGAGGTAGAGGAAGGACGATCAGGAGTTCAAGGTCATTCTTGGCTCGTAGTGAGTTTTAGTATACCCTAGGATTCATGAGAATGAGTTGCAAACAAACAAAAACCAAAACATCAAAACAAAATAAAACAACAGAAAAGCAAACACAGGCAAGGGCATATTAGCATATGCCTAAATCTCAACACTTGGGTGCAGTAAGGGTGAGGGTCACTGCAAGTTCGAATCCTCCCTGATCTATATAGTGAGTTCTGGACCAGCTAGGACTACATAGCAAGACTGTGTCTCAAAGATGAGAAAACAGAATATGATTCTAAAACAAGCAAAAAAAATCTGAATAATTCTGTAAATGACTTATGTGGGTGTCTGAGTAAGTGTATTTTAATTTCATCTCTACTAAAAACTGCTTTCTACAACTGATCTGAATCCTTGTTCTTTTTCCTTCCAAGACTTCGTCGATTTCTCTGGCTCTGCACTCATGTAGTATTAATAGGAGCCTGGGCTGGAAGATATTTTCTGTTGTCATCTCTCTAGCTTAAGAGCAAGTTTAGCAAATAGAAACTCCAATTATGTGTGTTCTCCTTTTATGTGTTGAGATTGTTTTGTCGCAGGTCTTCTAGTCACTAGTAGCTGAGCTAAATCACTCCTTTGAGCATACTTCAAAAGATGATGGATGATTCGGATTATTCTTGGGTTGGTGAGAATCTTGTCTGGTACTACTGGAGAAAAAAAACCTATTACATAAATATAACACACGTAAGGAAACAAGAATTATTGAAGTTAGAGAGGTGGCATTTGAAGATGGAAATATGGTAATGTCTCTTAAGTCCATGAACATTTGATATGAGATAATGCTTCGACCTTTGTCTCACTTGATGATGGAAGAACCTTTAACTGCAGCATCAGGGATTTGGATTAGAGAGTCCTTCAATCATTTGACAATGAACACTTACTTTGTTTATTGAACATTTTGGACATTGTGGCAGGAGTGGGAGCTACAAGAAACAAGTCGTAGTTTTTGTCACATTGGGCTTTGAGCTTAGTAGGGAAAACAGACACATCAATTGAAAAATCCAATTCAGTTTGGTTGCTAACATGATTTGCACAGGATGCTCTGAAGGCCAGAGTTTAGGACGGGAAAAGATGCCATCAGACTCAGAACTGAGAATTGGAGATGGATTTGTGATCAAAGAAGGGTCAGATTGGAAAGGCTCCATGAGGAGAGAACTGACTAGGGCTTGATGAATGACTGCAGTGGTTTTAGATGGTGAAGAGACTGAAGAAGAATGTTTGAATTGGGGATGTCTTAAAAAGAAAGGCACTGGAGACATAAATAAAGAAGTTAGGAAGAGACAACATGTAATTATGGGTCATTTAACATTCCTTTGTCAAATATTTGCTGACCACCTATTAGATGCCACCAGGCAACAGACAATATGTTGTTACAAGGGATAAACAGAGCTTAATCTCAAGCCCTAGTGCAACAAGGAGAGACACACAATTAAGAAAATAGTTACAAAATAATGTATGCACAAGAAGTTATGAGAGACTTGGAAGGACAGTAGGAGAGACTTTGACTAGGTTTTGGACTTCCTTATTGGGGAATTGGGGCAAAGTCAGGGAATGAAGATGTTCTGGTTAAGGGAACAGAATGTGTTCAAACATCTGGCAGGTGGAACCAGTGGAATGTTAGAAGAACTGTAAGGGCAAGGATCTAGATGGAATTGAAATTCAAGTTTTTCCTGTGGCTGAAAATGGCTAGAGGAGTAGATTTAATTGGCTTCAGAATGGAGGGTCAGCCACACAAAAGCAAGCTGAGAAGGGGTCAAGGGTTGACTCTCACAGCGCACTCATGGTCAGAAATTATACATGAAGGAAGAACAGATGAAAGAGAAAGAAAAATTGTAGCCAAAAGATTGACAGTGAGGAGAGGCAATGCAAGGAGAATAAAATTAGAGGCTTTTACTCACTATGATGAGTGTTATCAAAATAAATGCTACATTTCGGTTTATTTCGAAGGTCCAAGTAAAATTCACCTGTTTAAGCTAAATATTTAGTTAACTCTGGCATGCATCCAAAGAAGAATGGAAACATGCAAAACGATTTGAGTAACATTCCTGGTCATAACAAAAGTGGAGGTTCGAGTCTGTGTTTAGTGTTTGCGGAGACATCTGAATGGAAAAAGGGGGAGGGGGGAAGGTGACAAGCTATTTCACCTGTTTTGAGAGTCTGCCATTTTCTAACAGACCTGAGGTGGAGTTGGCCTGTGTGATACACATCTAGAACATCATCTGCATCTCACTGTAGGACATAGCTTATGTCTCTACAATAGCAAATAAGTGTTGGGGGAAAGAATAAACTCTGGCATAAGGATGTGGGCTTCAGTTTGTCGACCAGATGGTGTGTTCTGTTGTGGAAAGGCCATATGTAATTGATATATAAAGTGACAGACTGAAGCAAAAGCAAAGTAAGTATTTCTAAGACAAACACTTGAGGAAAAGAGGAAGAAGAAGGTAGAGCATGAACTGCAAAGCATATTAAGATTCTGGCTTTTGGTTTTTGGAGGAGCAGGGAATGTTCATATATGGATAGGATGAAAAAAAAAGAGTGATGCTTTGCTTGTGGAGGCAGGTTCCCACTATGTTGGCTAGAACTCATGAATGATCTTCCTGCCTCAGCCTCTTGAGTGCTGGGATTACCAATGGATGGATGTGTGTGTATCCACAATATATACTTATATATAACTATATATATATACACACATATGTATATATCATATATATGTATATGTATGTATGTGTATATATATGTGTGTGTATATGTATATATATAACAGCACTTTTTTTTTGCAAATTATTTTCCTCCTGCCACACTGAGGTTTGAACATAGGACTTTATACATGTTAAGTAAAACATTAAAAAGTGGACCACTGAGTTACATCTCTAGACATGCTGCTGCTGCTGCTTTTACTTTCCCCGGTTTTTAATGCAAACAGTCATTTCTGGTCCTTGTTCCTCATCTACTCCATGTTTCCTACTCTCTACCTTGTTAGTCTCTATTTCCACCCTTCTCTTGCCTTTCACGACTAAATCACGTGCATGGAGATGCATGCAAGTTGTCTTAATCTTTCAAAACTTAACTTTGGGATTGATTCTTTTCTCTTTCTCACGCCTATCCTTTGTCCCAGGGTTCAGCTCCCATATCGAAGCCCCAAAGTTGTAATCTTGCCTAGGTATAGAAAATATTTTCCCTGTATCTTTTGGAAAGCTAGATAGAAAACAGGCTTTTGATGGTAATACTGGCTGTCTTAATAGAACAAACAGAAAAGCTGGACCCCTTTCAAGGCTTTAAGACTTGCTGTGTCAGGTCAGTGTGTGTCAGTGCTCTTATGTGTGTGACTACTTATGGCTCCATGGAATGGAGCATGGTAAGTGTAGAGTTGGGCTGGCTCTGTGCCATAAGAGTAACCTCTTTTCCTTTAATGAAGATGTATTTTTTTAAAAAAAAGATACTACTAAGTTTATTGAGAGAATAAATATAAAAGAAGAATGTTACCTTAAGTAACCTGTATCGAAAGAAGTGAGTTTTTTTTATTTTTTTATTTTTAAAAAAGCAATTATTTTTTTGAAAAATGGGATGCTGTCTGAAAGAAGAGTGGTCTGTGCCTGGCTTCCTGGACAGAAAATCATGTTCTTTAGTAAAGGAACTGTAGAGCTCAAAAAGGCCAAGCCTATACAACACAAATGAAATGGAATTGGGGTGAAAATGGAATCAGTGTAGACTGCCAATTTAGCTAACACAGGCCTCTTATGAGTCAATTATGGAAGTCAGCCAAATCGCCCCTTCTTTTTGTGCTGTTTAGACACATGTACAATTTTGTGAGAGCTACAGTGTAGTCATTAGAAGGTGAAGAGGGTCTCGGTGTTTCATACGCTAAAATGGCTTCTCAACCTCCCCAAAGGGAAACGCAGACAGACTCAGAGGTAACCTCCTGCAGCAGGAAATGGGAACTTCATCCTGCTTTCTCTGCCAACCTCCTGTCCCTGTTTCCTCCCAGCAGATATCTCCATTCCAATCTATCCTGCCACTCTGGCTCTCTTGCTGTGATGGTTCAACTGTTTTGAGAATGTTGTCCTCACCGAGCTTGGACAGGGGGAACCTAGCCCAGTCATTAACTGGAATCAATGTGAAGGGAGCAAAACAAAGTGATTCTTCAAAACTGAGTTACAATAACAAAGAGACATGTTTATTTTGACATGAAAAGGTTTTGTGTGCATGCACACACAAACACACACACAAATCATCTTTGTTTACTAGACATGGTATAGACAAGATAATTCCGTGGCCAAGTCAATCATGGCCTTCAAACCTAGGTGGTCCTGAAAGTTTAGTTTGAAATGATTTGTGAATGTTGGGTATTTTGGAAAGGATGAGGAGATAGACTGCAAAATTGCTTCAGTTCTCTGCTTCTCTCCACATATGTTCATTATTGAGAATCAATTCCAATGTGAAAGGAGGCTTTCATTCCTTACAAATGACTGGAAGGAAGTAAATGTTCACTGTTTTCCCCCAAATTACGTCTTATAATGTAAGAAAACAGTGGCAAAAAGCCATCAACAGATGGTGTTTTCATTAGCCAAAGATTTATTTTTCAAAGCATTTTTCATATTAATGAAGCAAGGTTGAAATTAGAGTCATCTTGTCAGCTCTAGAACTGTGTTGTTAAAATGGACTGGCATTCTGTAAATTGCTAGGGGGGCAGAGCAAACTAACCATTTGCCATAATTTTGTGATGGTAACCCGAGGCCTGTAGTCTAACCAGACCCCAAATTATGTGTTCAGCCCTAATTTTTCTTTTCCGTAGCTTTGTACAAGCCATGAGTCTCAGTTCAGGGCCATAAATGAGGAACACACAGCAGGGATCTTAGTCCTGCTCTGCAGTATGAATTATTTATGATAAATCCAGTTCAAGGCCAGTGTTACAACAGGTTGCAAGTACTTGTTCAAAACCATTCTCCCAATGGAATCCCATGTTTGAATGGAAACACATTGTAGTGGGAAACACAGAATTTTGAACAGAATTTTTTTTTTTTCTTTTCTAGTTTGTCGACCAATGGGCTATTTATCAAATATCTTAGTATAATGATTTTGATATGTGGGATTTCCATTTATCTGGGAATGGGAACTACTCAGCCAGAGGAAATCTTTGACTGATTGGATCCATTAGTGATTTCCCCTCTCTAATTTACACTGGCCCCTTTGATCAAAGTAAGCTCTGTTCTATTCACTTTATGGTTGAACTTTTGGAGAGAAGTCTAGGCTTGCAGCCTTCTGATGTACTCTTATCCCATATGATTTAGCATCTATTTCCAAAACCCTAATGAAACTCCTTGTACTCTAGTCGGCCCCTCATCTTTTAAATTCTCACATTTCTCTTGGTCTTTGTACATTTGACAGTGATCATTCTTTTCCTGAAACGTGCTTCCCTTGATTATCCTCTGAGCTTAGCCCAGATGTGCATTTGTAACTGCCTCGAATATTGCAGAATCCTCACAACCAGTATTCCTGCCTCCCCAGGCCTTCCTGTTTTTCTCTGTTTCTCATATTGCTGCTAGGCTAATATCCCAAATGATTATGTCATTTCCTTACTCAACACTAAGGCAAATAGGTACAAACTCATTTGTACATTCAAAATCTCTAAAACAGGGCTTCCCCCCACTCCCCAGACAGGTTCTACTTCTGTAGCATTGACTGGTCTGGAACTTGCTCTCTAGCCCTGGCTAGCCTGAAACTCACATAGATCTGCATATTTTTACTTCCCAAGTGCTTGGACTAATGGTGTATAGAACCATACTTGGCAAAAACAGGGCTTCAAGCTCCTTTTCCATGCTTGTACCCTATGTTCTAGCCAAATTAAACTGTTTATTGATCCCTGAACATAAACAATATTTTTTCTTGAGTGTGGAAGTATTACTATGTTGTTCAGTACATAGTAACTGAACAGCAGTTCAAACTCCTAGGCTCAAATTATGTTCCTGCCTCAGCTAACCGAGTAGCTGGGACTATAGATATGCACCACCACTCTGGCTGCTGTATTTTTATTTTTGCTCATCTTACTCTTTATACCTGAAACACCATGCCATCCATCATCTCTCTCTGTTAAATTCCTACTTGTCCTTCATGATCCATCTTAACTTTCTCATTTTTAAAGTCGCTGTACCTTAACACAGTAGATGCACAATATATTTTTGTTGTAGTAAATCTCTGAACTGTCATTTCTCCTTTTTCCTTTTAACATCTATTTAGTTTAATGATTGTGCCTAATTCAATGATTGCTGCCTTTTGTTCCCCTTTCCATCTCCCCAATCCCTTCTATTGAGAACACAGATTTAGATGGGAACAGAATTAAAGACAGATGAGAAAGACATCTCAAGAAATAAATGAAATAAAGCAGGGGTGGTGTGGGTCACTTTCAGGAAACTAAAGGTAATCAAGAAAGATCTGTGTACTAGAGACTTTTCTATTGCTATAAAACACCCAGACCAAAAGTAACTTAGAGAGCAAAGAGTTAATTTGGTTTACACTTCCAGAGGGATAAGAGTTCATTATGGTGGGGAGGCCTGGCAGCAAGCAGCAGGCATGGAGACAGGCGTAGGAAGCTGAGAAGTCACTTCTTTGTCTTTACTGAGAAGCAAAGAGAGTCAACTAGAAAGGAGGCAAGGCTATAGACTTTCAAAGCTTATAGACTTAGGGTTTTAGTGCTGTGCAGAGACACCGTGACCACAGCAACTCTTATAAAGAAAAGCCTTTCATTGAGGCTGCCTTACACTTTCAGAGCTTTTAGACCATTGTTATTGCAGGAAACATGGTGGCACACAGGCAGATATACTGCTGAAAAGGTAATTCAGAGTTCTACATCTGGATTGACAGGCAGCAGGAGACTGTCACACTAGGTCTAGTTTGAGCTTCTGACACCTCAAATACTAGCCTCTAGAAGCAAACCTCCTCCAACAAGACTACACCTTGTAATAGTGCTACTTCCTATGAGCCTATGAGACCATTTTAATTTAACCCCCACCCCCAATAATACACTTCCTCCAACAAGACTGTACCTCCTAGAACCTCTCCCAACAGTGCTAAACTATTCAAATACCCGAGTCTATGGAAGATATTTCACCATCACAATCTGAAATGAAGGGAAACAAGAGTTTAGCTGGTTCTCAAAATTCCATTTGAGAACAAGTGAAATCAGATTAGTTGGCCTAGATGTACATACATCTATATACATATAGCCTTTGTAGCACATTCAAATAACAACTCCAAAGTTATTAAGGAGCCATAACTACTTACTAGACAGGAAAGATCCAAGATCACAAGTCCCCTCTCTTTGTCTCTATGTCTTTGCTCCTTGGTGTCCTTCCAACCCCCTCTTTCAATAGAATGAACTTTGAACAGCAATAAATCATAGCAACATGAAGACAACAATGAAACTGTGAGCATGACCCAGGGAAAGAACAGGACCAGAGTGAGAGTCAGGAAATTAGGGTATTATGTTTGGAACAGATTTGGTGAGGTATTGAGATAATGAACAGAAAAGGAATATATACTGAGACCAGGGGAAGCAGCTCTCAAAGCTAACATTTGGAGATAGGGAAAGATGAGCATCCTTGATCAATATACAGAGACATATTTTAGTTTTCACACAAGGAATGGGAGAGAGTACCTTGCTCAACTGAAAACATGTTACAGTTATACGTACTAGTAAAACTATGTTATTTTCAAGATACCTGCAAAGTGTTTCTGATGCGGACCTAAAAGGAGCTGGGTACTAGAAAATGATGGTAAATAGATATTTTCTAGATAGAATCAAGCTTTGTGATTGAAATTCTTTGCATCTATGGAAAGAAAAACTGTGAGTTACAAAATATATATGTATGTATACATACATACATACATACATACATACATACATACAAATATATGAAATTATGTGGCAGAATGTTTCTGGCAAGAAGCAATCATTCAATAAACTGTGGGTCTGGAGAGACAGTTCGGTTGGTAAACAGCTTGCTGTGTAAGCATGAAGATTTGAGTTTGATCCCCAGAATCCATGTAGACGACCTGGTACGGTGGCACAAACTTGGAGGCAGAGACAGGCTGATGTCTGAGGCTCACTGGCTAGGCCACCTATCCTGATTGGTGAGCACCAGGTCAAATGAGTATCCTTTCTCAAAATACAAGGTGGGTGACTCCTGATAAATACAATTCAAAGTTGTCCTATGTCTCCGAAAGCATGTATGCACACATGTATGTGCACTTGCATACCTCATGTGCACATACACACATACAAATTATGGTTTTGTTAGTCTATTCATGCATAAAAGGGTGATATTAATACCTTATTTCTCTTATACTGCTGAACTTTTGTTGAGAGCAAGAGGAGATGACTATGAAATGGTTTGAAAAGTTAGAGGTAATATAAAATTTTAAAAATCTTTAGGTTGTCTTCATGTCAGTAAATTCCTACACCACTCTACAAAGTTATGAGTGGCACCTCTTCCTCCGTCAGGGCAGATGCATACATTTCTTGGCCTGTAGCAGACTCGGTAAGTCTGAAATACGACGCTATTGAGTGATGGTGTGGCTCAGCAGTAAAGCATTTGCTTCGCATGTGTAAGACCCTCAGTTCTGTATCCATGGAGGGGCGTATACTTACAATTCTAGGACTTCATGGGCTGAGGCGGGAAGATCACTGTAAGTGTAAAGCCAACATGGGCTATATGAAGAGCCATCTCATCTTTGTGCCTCCTCCCTGAGAAAGAGGGACAGAACTCAGTCTTTTGGCTGATTGACTTCCATATTATATTGGTTCTCAAGTTCATTGTTCTTTTTCCCCCTTTCTCCTTTTTCCTGCTGGCTTCATACCCTCCGTGATGGCAGCAAACTCTCGAGATGAACCTCACCAACCTGGTTAAGCGCAACAGTGAACTAGAAAATCAGATGGCCAAACTAATACAGATCTGCCAGCAAGTTGAGGTATGTACCAGTAACATTTGCAATTCTTTCATTGGATCTGAGCTGAGTGATTTGTGGAGGGACTTCTGTTTTGCCAGATTGTAGCTTAGCCATTTGGGGTGAAGGACTGAACTGTAGTGTAGATGATCTCTCATGCCTTTAGCAATTTTGTTCTAGGAAATGTCACAGATGGGTGATTTTTCAGATTTGGTAAAATAGCGATAGTTTGTGGGGGAACAACAGATGAAGAGGAGCTCTCGTCTTTTCGAATAGTAGATGGTATGAGAGCCATCCAGGAAGTGATCCTTCATCAAACTGGATGTTATCTCTTACAGAGTCATTACTGCGCAGTTTGGGAATCATGAATCCTTAGGGTAGGATGATGCTTACTCAGTAAACATTCTTTCCAATCATCTCTATTTCCCCACTGCCTAGCTTTTTTTCCCTTCATCCCATAGCCGTGATTCATGCTGTATCCTCACTCATCATCATGTCACTTATTTTTGATTTCCTCTACTTAGTCTTTTTTATCATCCACAAATAATTTCTATGATTAAGTTGTCTGTGAATTATGAACTGCTATGCAAGTAAGTCTAGGGTTTAAAAATATTACGATGTTGAATATTAAAAGAGCTTAGAAGGAGGGTTCCATGCTTCTTGGCAGGAAAGAGTAATAGAAAGGTGTTATCCTCTCTTCTTTCTCTTAAAAGCATATAGGAAACTCCTTATTTATTATTTTGTTTTGTGTGAGTTTATGTATTAACTGTTAATAATACTTAAAATCTAAATATATACCAGTAAAATATAGGATTTCTCATGGGCAGTGATTTTTTTCTAATTCTGTATACCATCTTATAATTCACTCTTGTGTGGTAGAAAAATGCAAGAGATCAAGTTTTTTATTTTGTCTTAAATGATGAAATAATTTTATCACGATCCCAGTTCAAGGTTCCTGTTTAAGACTGAGGAATATCTCCTAAGGCAATGAGTCCTTATGAATAACTAAATCCACATCCCCCAATTGTTTGGTCTTCTTAAAGTCTTGGGTTTCTTCTAATATAGTGAACACACTTACATGATGATCATCTCTAGTAGTATAATCCCCACTAGGCAATAGAGTACGTGGGGTACAGGTGAAGCTCATATGTAAAACGGTACAATGGGATGGTGTGGTGTAGGGAGAAGCAGAAAGAATGAGAAGCAGCATTAGAGTGTTAATTAGAAAACTGGATTCCCGACTTGCCTCTTCTATGAACTAACTGGGTACATGAGTGTAAGTTGGTTAGGACCTGTGTACCAGCATCCTTCCCTGTAAAATGTAAACTTGAAATGACACCGTGTTTTTCACTGCCTTTCCAGATATCACAGGTCATGGATCTTTCAATGGTTACTTTATTTTGTTCTTTTTCTGTGGTGCTGCATTGTTTCCAAGAAGGGAGAGACAAAGTAGAAAGTTATTATTTCCGAGTAGTTTCAACCAGTCAGAATCCCTCTGCATTACATTTCATCAAAGCTTCTGATTTTGCTGTTAGATTATAGTGTAAGAAGTCTGCACTGCCAAAGGGACAAGAGAATATTATAAGCAGAAGATTGGATAAGGGGTCCCTCAGCTTAGAATTTGCATGATTGACAATGGAGTAATAGAAAATAGTGAATAAAGTGTGGTTAAAAATAAAACGATCATTATATTCATTCTAATCAAAAGACTATTAAGAATAGAGAAAGTAATAGTCAAAAAAGCAAAGTTACACTTTATCTCATTGCTCTTTCATGTTAGAATCTCTAAAATCTCCTTTTCTGACTCCTGGGAAATTTATCATCCTGGCCAGCCTAAGTATACCTAAGTGTAGCATTCTTCCGTCTGTTTGAAGGCCATGCTAGAAACCAGTTCCTATTTATTTATGTAGTCATTTATTTATTTATACTTCTCTCATATATTACATCCAGACCACAGTTTTCTCTTCCTCCTCTCTTTCCAGCATCTCTTCTATCATCTCCTCTCCATCTACTTTTCCTCTGTTTCCATTTAGAAAAGAGTAGGCCTCCAGGGATATCAACCAAACATGGCATATCAAGTTGGAATAAGACCGTCCCCTCCTATTAAGGCTGGACAAAGCAATACAATAGGAGGAATTGGGTCCTAAAAGCAGGCAGAAGAGTCAGAGACACCCCCTGCTCCCACTGCTAGGAGTCCCACAGTAATGCCAAGCTACACAACCATAACATATATGCAGAGGACCTAGGTCAGCCCCATGCAGGCTCCCTGATTGACAGTTCAGTATCTGTGAGCCTCTATGAGCCCAGATTACTTGATTCTGTGGGGTTTCTTGTGGTGCCCTTGACCTCTCTGGCTCCACTCCTTCTTCCCCCTCTTCCACAGAATTCTCTGAGCTCTGCCTATGAAACTTATTCTTTTTATTATTTGCTCTGTTCTTTTGATATGGTAGCAACAGGTCTCATAAAACAATCCATCATTGTGTTAGTAGGGGAGAATGCGCTCTGGCCATTGGATAGCAGGTGTTTTTTTCTTTCTTTGGGTGCCAGAACACGTGCTAGCAAGTGCTATACCATGGAGCAACATCACAGCCCAAGAAGTGATAGTTAAAGTAGCTTATTAAAGTTAGCATTTAGACATTAGCCTGTGCCTTAAGGAAGTCGTGCTAGCACTACCATGTGGAGTAAAGTAAGAGGGAATCCCATGCTGATCCAGCAAGCTAGCTATTTAAGTTGCACCCTTAGAGATGATTGTTAAATCTCATTATATGAGCCACTGTCTGATGTGGCTACACAAAAGATCAGCTTTTGTTACTAACTTTTTATGGATGTTATCATGTTAGGTACAGGAAAATAGCTTAGGCATACTACCTACACACTGAATGGCTTACACACTGTAAAAATCTACTCTGATGTGGTCACAGCTGTTCAGGAGCTATAGGTAATGGAATAAAAACACTGAGAACCAACAAAGAACAGTGAGACAGTATAATAGTGTTGAACATTATGCTGTATTTTAGGAGTTACTACACAGTCTGTTCAGTTTAGGATTCTGTTGTAGATGAAGTTGGGAGGAGTGGTAAGGAGCTGACAGTGAATCTGGTAGAAGTTGGGGGAAAGGGTTTGCAGGTGAGTGTGATTAGAGTACATTGTATGAGATTCCTAAAGAATTCATAAGATTCTTTTATAAGATTCAGTCCTGGACGGGGGCCCTCTAAGATGGTTTACGGTAGTCCATGACTGTTCTTTATGCCATCATTCTTTCTGAAAGCTTAGAGATATGCCCTTGCCTTCCCCTTTAATAACAGGGAGCATCCAGACTACCTATTATACTCATTCAACACAGAGCCTGTATGTCCAAAAGGCTCCAGGACAAGCCTCAGGATTAGTAATGAGTGAGAGGGACTTGAGATTTCAAGAATACCTGTAAGTACTTTATACACTGAAATAAATAGTAGGATAATGCTAATTATGAGAGCCAGACACTGAATGGTGTCTGGACTTTTCCCCCATTTTATCTTATCCAGATTTGTCTGTAGAGAATGACTATATTCACAGTGTAATTTAAGTACTTCACATTGGGCGGTGGTGGAGGATGCCAGCTACTTTTTGGCAAGAACAGGAATAGGTTATATTCCTGCCAAACCTGTTCCCCTTCCTTATTGTTGGAGAGTGTTTTTGTCACAGATTGACATTTCATAAAGAGTCCATAAATACTGCCTCCCATCCTAGTTTTTCTTTCTGTTCCCTATTCTCCTCAGAGAGTAAACACAGCTGGAGTCTTCCTATTATTATAGAAACAGATTAAGGTCACCACAGATTTATTAGCTGAATTTCAGTTTATACTTTTGGCTCAACTTTCAGAATTCCCAAAAGGGATAGTTGAAAATCATTTCATTGGGGACTGGAAAAGAAGTAGTTGAAAAACATGTCATGGGGCTATGTGGATCCATAGCTCTCCTTTAATCTGGTTAAGGAAGGGCATGCTTTGACCTTGATACTCTGGCCACTTGAACTCTATATTTAGTTCTTTGTTCTGGCTCATCAAGCATCCTTTGTTTATTTTTCCAAAGGAAATGTCTGTATAACGCATAGCTAAGGGAAAATGTATACCAACAGATGGTTACTTCCTTTTGGCATTCCTGAAAATTTGCCAGAGAAGAAAATAGTTAACTACGTACCAGTCAGTGCGTCAGTGGTGTTTCTTGAGCATACCCTACGTATGTGGTGTGCTGAAAGGTTTCGAGAATACCAAAGAAACACTTGGCTGATGATCTCCATGGACTTAGAGTCTGGCTAGGGAAAGTACAGCCTCTGGTAAGAAGAGTGTAAATGAGAATGCAGTGTAGAGAATACAAGTGAAGGTAGTATATCCGCTCTCACTTTTGTTCTGAGATTTTAGACCCTAGACATCTTAAACACTTTCCTGAACATTTTGTGAACCACTTTCTTTTACTCCTCTCTTAACTGCTATAATAGAAGCACTAATCCACCCTAGAAGCTCTGGGAGCTAGTTGATATCATCTGCCTCTTTTCAAGCCTTTCATGGGGCTGGGTGGCACTGCAATGTCGGGACAAGGGACAAGGGAGAACAAAGGAGCTGGAGAGAGGGCACTAGGACAGAGTGGTGGTGGTGGGGAGCATTTCCCTTGCATTGAGGAATTTAAGCTCTATGTCTCTTACCAGTTCTTCATTGCAGTGGCTATTTGGAAATCTCTGTCTCTTTGGTCTTGAAAATTGAGGTGGCTTTCTGTTCTCCATTTCTGCTTCTGTTGCTTGGATACTTGGTTTAGGATGGGCAAAGAAATGGAGTCTGATCATTTCTTTGAGTGGAAAGAAAATAGTTATTTTAAAGAAAATTAATTTTTTAAAAGTAGTGCTGTCATGATTTCAGCAGTGATCCTTAAATACATGAGGTAGTTGAACTAGAAGTAGGAGTAGAATCTAAGCCATTTGAACACACACACGGAGGATATAATAAAAATGAATGAGTAATTACAGTGAACTGCATCCAATCAGGGAATTTTTTTAATGAGAAAATGCATTTTAGCTAAATGCTGAAGGAGGAAAAATAGCCCTCTGGAGAGGCAGGCAACAGAGATATTAATGAAGGTGCAAATGTCAACTTGCAGGGGAAAATGGTACCATGCTCTGGGTGTATAACAATAAATAGAAAATTGTTCCTGCCTCCAAGGCACATGCAGATTGGCCGAGAACCTGTCAGACAAAGTGGTAAATTGAATGTGAAGGAATCCTTGCTGTAATGAAGACAAATGCAAGATGACAGGCTGGCATAGAGGAAGAAACATCCAGGGGCTTAGAAAAGGATGCAGAATGGAAATGAAAGTGGACTTAGCTTGAAAATGAATAAACTTTTGGCAACAAAAATGAGGTAAATGATTAAGGGGCCAAATGCAGGAATATAAAGAGTTGATCAGCATAGAGATATTCAGAGGACTAGCAGAAATTCCATTCTACCAAACCTAAGATTTGAGAGCTGTTGCAAGAGGCAAGCCTGAAGCTTGGACCTAGAAAATGAAGGGCTTTGTACGCCATGGGCAGATAAAGTCTAGACTTTATTCTCAGGAGTCCGAGGATCTGTGAAATGATTTTAAGCACATGACTAGTGGGATAAAATCTTTGCTTAGAAAAATAGCCAGGACTGTGGGATGGTAATTGGAGCAGGCGTTAAAGGTCACAAGTACTACTTTGATTGTTACTGATACAGGGAAAGTCTATCGCCATACCACCGTAAATCTACAGGTCTTATTTGACATAGGGAAAGAAAAAGGGCCTTCCAGAGCCAGTGACAGTCAGGTTAGGAAGGAAGGATAAAATCAAACCTTTTGTAGAAGATAGAGTTAATATTACTTGGCTATGCCATGGAATACTGTGTGTAAGGGAGTACTAGGATAATCCACAGATTAGTTCTTCCTTGGGTGACTGAATGAACACATCTATTCCTTTTAACTAGATGAGGAAATACAGAAGGAGTTCTTTTTAGACATTGGTGGTTTGTTGTGCTTGGATAAGAAAGTCAGATAGGAAATGCCTGGTAAGCATCTGGCTGGCTGAATCTGGACGTCAGGAGAGGTCTTGGAAAGAGGAAACACTGGAAGTTACCACTATCTAAGTAGCACTTGAAGCCACAGAGAATGTGCAGAAGAGGCAGATGTTTTGCCTAATTGTTTGTCATTCAGAGTAGAGCAACAAAATAACTTTCCTCAAGCAAATAGACTGGTACTTTCAGTGAAGTTACTAAGGTATGGTATGCATTTAAAACTTCAGTATCAGAAATACATTATAAATCTGTGGAAAGAACTAAATGTTTACTCTGGGAGGGAGTGGAGAGAAAATGGAAGGAACAGTGGATGGAGAGGATGAAAGTTATCAGAAACAGACTACAAAATGTCAAAGGAAAAGAAGCCTTCATGATGTGGAAGTTTGGATAGAGTCCATTGTTATGGAGACATCAAAGAAGATACTAATGGTCTTTGAAGGAGAAGGGAACATGCAAAGAGGAGGACAGAAGGTAGATTTACAGGTCAAGGAGAAAGCGAGCTGTAAGGAGATGCAAGGTCGTGAAAGAAGCTTGGTTGTGAGAGAGATGGACTGGTAGTTATTATCCTTTTGACATGCAGAGCAATTGGACACATAGACATGTGCAATCTTCTAGCTGTTGGTTGTTCTTTTTCTGGGTAAATAACAATAGGAATTACGACTGCTGAACAATAGGAATCAGATCATCTACTGCTTCCAATCATGCATGCTCAACCTCCCATTCCCAATTTAGCATCCAGCCACCTTTCTCACACAGGACTATCTTGCCCAGCTCTAAAGCTTTCAGTGTTACAGCTTGCTTCTCCTAGACATGCTATGTAGGTCCTGGATTGCAGTATGTTATGGTAGCTTTGGACTGCAGTTGCACTAGCAGCATAACATTAGGACAGACAGGTTCTCTGAACCTCACTTTCATCAGCTATACAATTTCTACTGGTGTTTTGAAAGGTAGGGTAATTTGGGTAAAGCACCCATGACTCTGTGCCTGGTGTAAGGTCAAAGCTCCATAAGTGATAGTGGAAAGATGGTGGAGGGGAGAGATTGAAAGACAGAAAGGAGAAAGAAAGAGAAGGGAGAAAAGTAGGTAGGAGCAAGGAGCAATTGTCAACAGTAGTAGTCTCCTTAGGGTACCACACTTACAGCCAGAGATTTCTCTCCTTGACCTGGGCTTGCAGACATATTTATTACTATATATGAGGGGTAGATGAAGGTCAGTTATTCCAATAAGGCTTCCAATCAATTCCAAGCTCAGCAAATATACACTGGAGCCTCCCTTTGGGAGACATGGTGGTAATGAAACACCCAAAAGTTTAGGTAACACCTAAAACTTGGGTATCTCAGTCCCATGGCTCTTTTTACTAAAACTGCGTGTAACTTCTACAACCATGACAAACTAATGTTTTACCATCAGTGAGCTGAGACTTTTCAGCTTTTAAGTTAAGTAGTTTTTATTTAGTAGGTGAAAGTTCACTGCCATTCTACAAGAATAACTAAGGGATTCTTTCCATTGATACTTAAGTAAACTTGTCTATTACCATGCCCAAATTCCTCTAGATTACTGCCTCCGAGGAAAGGCAAAAGAAAAGTTTTAGAGACGAACAAATGCTTTCAGCTTGAGTAGTTTCAAAAGACAGGGGGTTATTTGGGATTTAGTGTTTGTTAGACAGAAATGTTCAGTGAGCATTTTTTATAAGAGATGGAAGAGCAAGAAAAGCACACTTGATAGATCTCAGGAAGGACTTTGGGCTACCAGTGTGCTGTGAGAATAAAATACCCATTTTGAAACCACTGTGGAATTATAGGTGGAGAAAATAGTTTCCACGAACAATGGAAAATAAGTGCATACTGACCTAGTCGGTCTATTCAGCAGTGACTAATTCAGAGTATTACATTCAATCTTATTAAGTATATAGCAATTGACATTTAATATAGACGAATAAGCTAAATCTGTTGTGCAGTCTGAAGTGTGGGCACAACCTATTTTTATACTACAAAAGAAAACACTTTATAATTTTTCAGGCACCTAATGCATTCAATCCTTCTTCAAAACTACTTTGTGACAGCCCTTGATGTATTTGGAGTAAAATAACATTTTTGAGCATGTTAAGTGTTGCAGTGGGAATATTGTGAGGGTACACATACATGATGGGGTTTGAGCATAAAAGGGATTTAGATTAACACTATTCCCCAACTCCCATATCTTAGAGCAGGTAAGATTTCAAGTGTGGTCATGTCTTCTTAGTCAAAATAGTACATAGAGGCATACATTTTCAGTCTGCTCTAGTATAGAGTCCTGTAATACGACAAATCTCATATTGTAGTCCCATTTCCTTTTTGCTTACGTCTTAGTTAGAGTTTTACTGCTGTGAACAGACACCACGACCAAGGCAACTCTTATAAGGATGTTTAATTGGGGCTGGCTTACAGGTTCAGAGGTTCAGTTCGTTATCATCAAGGCTGGAGCATGGCAGCATCCAGGCAGGCAAGGTGCAATCAGTGCTGAGAGTTCTATATCTTGTTACATAGGCAAACAGGAGAAGACTGTTTCTAGGCAGCTAGGACAAGGATCTTAAAGCCCATAGCCACAGTGATATAACTACTCCAACAAGGCCACCCCTCCTGATAGTGCCACTCCCTGGGCCAAGCATATACAAACCATCACACTTACCTTCCTCCTTTATTTCCCAGTATGATAAAAATTCCAGAATTCACTAAATGACTAGAATCTTTGTATAATTTTGGTCTTTCCTGCTTAACTCTTCACACTTGGCCCAGATTCTCCATTTTTAATTAGAATACCAGCAGTTGAGCTAAAGACCTATCCAACTTGCCCTGTAGCCTTGAATATCTCTAGCTCTTATCTGCAGTTTCTCTTATGTCATCTCAACTTAAAGGTGAAAAGTTACTTTGGTTTAAAACTAAAACAACCACTATGACAACTATCATGCATTACAGAGCTGTTAACACATCCTTTTTTTTTTTTAATCTCTGTCTTTCAAGAGAAGTCCAGCTGCATGGTATACTTAGCCAGGACTGGGAAGGGAGTTGTATTTGAATAATTTATTCTTGACACTGTGCTAGAGGCATTCTTGTTTCCATCCTTAGTATTTGTGATGACCTTGTGATAGAGTAGGTGACATCCCCATTTTCAAGCAATGAACCCAAGGATCAGAGAAATGAAATGCCTTATTCAAGGTCACACTGAGATGCAGTTCTAAGTCTCTGGCTCCAAACCTTTAATACGTTGCACTGCACTGTGCAGCTTAGAAAGCCCGTTTGTTCACTGGTCACTGATTCGTATGAGGAGACAGCTCTGGAGAGCGTACTTTTCCCTCCACTGAACCTCTGAATCTCTAGAAGAACAGATGGTATGCTTGGGGCCTTGGCATTCCTTAATCTGGGCCTCATAGACATGCATTCTTGCCTTTGGTCTATCTTTGACAGCCCAGTGTATGTCCCATATCCTAAGAGCCTGTCTTGGGGGAGGAAGGAGAAGGAGAATAAAGGAGGCCTCAGATTCATACTCTTATTGCTTAGATTATTTGGGGACCATGCAAGTATGGAAAATAAAGTAGTCAGCTCTAGGCGTTAGCACTATCCCACCTATAGTCTGCCAGTTTACTCTGGGATCTAGGCTGGCTTGTTGAAATCGCCTGGCAATGTCCTTTTGCTAAAGACTGGGCATGATGACAGCACAAAGGAGTGCCTTTGAGACACAAATTTTCTAAACAGTTTCAAAGAATTGGCAGTGAAGAGGCGTTGCCTCAAGTATACTTAATATTATCACGTTGAAAACAGACTCTAAAAATAAACACATCACCACAGTGAAAGCATTTAGATTTTCTCTGCAAGAGCGAATGTGTGTGTGTGTGTGTGTGTGTGTAAGAGAGAGAGAGAGGGAGGGAAGGAGGGAGACAGAATATGAGGGTGGTGGTGGTGAACTCTTGTTCTTTGATGGAATGATAATTGAGAAGTTTATGAACACTGACTGAGTACATTAGCTACTTACTTCCTCAGCTCAGAAAGATGATTCTATATTTCAGCCCATGTGACAGTTGAGTATTATTTGGGCTTGCTTTCCCCATGGTGGTCATCTCTCTAGCATGTATCTCAGTACCCTTGCAACAATATTACAGATCTCCCTACTTTATAGATGGCTGCCTGAGTGTTCTACTTAGTGCTTTGTGGAGGAAGGGGCAGGTGTAAAGATCTATGTGGAAAGGAGGCAATTGGCCACTGAGGTGTTTGTGTTTGTAGATACTGCTTTGACCCCTGGATTTTCTTTCCTGTAAAGGGTTCTTTCAATTCTTGGTGTTTTCTTTATATAAGGGGAAAAAGTAGAACCAACACTGGAAAACGTGGCCTTTGCTTCTTCTAGTCGAAAATATTGTCTCCTATGTACAGAGCTGACTCGCCCCTTGCAACTCCTTGTTCTCTTTTATATACCAAACCTATTTCACCTTCTCCTCACTAAAATCAAAGGCCAAAATGATTTTGGAATAATTTTAAGCCTGTAAGACTTTTCCTCAAAGATCCATTGTGCCAATTGAAGTCCATGTTCTATAGAACCACACGTTTGTACACTTTGTTCTTCAGATACAATTTATGTGCAAGTAAGCATGCATTGGAATGGTACAGCAGGCATCTGAATGCCAAAGATGTCTTAGTAGTAAAACATTAGGTCCAGGGAAGTGTCAGGACTAGATAGGGAAGAAGAACAATGGTAGCTAGAGAGAAGGAATGTGTAAAAGGAAGAGGAAACAAAACAAGGCACTCATTTGCTTTGTAGTAAACATGCTACAAAGTTCTTGCCAAGTTCCTTGCTTGGGGGAGGGGTGTTCTAGCATCTGAAGGGCCCTGAGTCTTTAAACCTGCTGGGGCTCTTCTAGGTTTCTGATTGCTGCCTGGTCACTAACCCAGCGCTCCAAACCAATTCAGGAGGAGTTCGTTGGCTTTCCAATGGAGTGGAATTTGCAGTATTTTTGATAGCCTAGATTGGATGCTGATTTAAGAAGCAAAATCTGATATCACAGATGAGTAGGCAAATTGCATAGTGTCTGTTTGCCAGAGAATAGAATTAAGCACCTCCATGCTTTCACACTCCATTTCTGTCAAAACCAGGATATTGGCAGGAAACCATTTGAAAAGAGTCCACTGACTTAACAGTGACTATTGCCATGTCCCTGCTATCCTGGTGACACATTAGGCTAGAAAGGAAAAGCAAAAGAGTCTCTGAGTGGGAGCGGGGAGGGGGCATTGATAATTTTATGATTTTTTTTTAAATACAGGTCACACTACTTAATCCAGGTTAGCCTTGGCTCACAATGTAGTTCAGGCTGTCCTCAATCTCACAGCAATCCTCCTGCTTCAGGATTGCTGGGATTACAAGATGAACCACCACTCCATACTCTGTACTTAAAAAAATTAATAAACCATCCTTCCAGTTAGTCACTAAAACTTTAACCACTTTTCTTCTCTGTGGACTTTTATGAAAAAAGCATGAATTAATCTCTATTGTGTGTTTAGCATTGTATTAAGTGCTATTGGGGATTGTAGCAGGATGAAAGTCATGATGCTTGTCTTTAAGGACTTTATAGTCTTATTTGCAGAGCCTACGATAGAAAGCAATGGCAAGCACTGAACATAGGAGTCCGTGAGAAAGTGGGATTGAGAAAGGGTAACATTCTTATTGCTATCACCAGTAGCTAACACTTATTAATATTCAATATGCACCAGGTAGTGTGTTACGTATTTTACATATTTTATTTCATTTAATCCCCTCAAATACCTCTGAGACACACACTTTTATTATCCTTAGTTTTCATTTGAGAACATTCAGCTGAGATAAGGGACATGCTCAAGGAGAGCAGTAAAAGATGAGACTATAGAGGCATGGAGAGACCTGGTCACAAAGACTTGTAATCGTGGTAACAAGTTTGGAATTTACCCTAAGGTCAGAGAGAAGCCAACTGATACTTAACATGAAGCTATTTTAAGTATGGAATTAATGAGTGTGTGTTGTAGGGATAAATTTTTCCATGTGACTATTGGATTAAGAATTCTGAAGGAGAACTAGAGGTATGGCTCAGAGATAGAGTACTTACTTAGCATGTATAAAACCATTTAACCCCATTATTGAGTGGGGGTGGGGGGAAAGAATGTACCATGAAGATTAAAAAAAAAAAAAACTGGAGCAGACTAGTTAAGGAATGTTGTACATGGCTTAGCACATGTTGCCCTCAATACATATTTCTTGGATGGGTAGATTAGTTTAACAAAGATGTTTTTGTTAGATGTAGTGAGGCAATAATTAGAAAGGACAGAGAAAGAAATGGATTGGAGTTATACTTAGTAAGTGACATATATGGAATCTGATGATTCATTGGATGTACAGACAAGAAAAAAGAGAGAGTTCAGAACAGTGGATGCCAATGTTTCAGAACAGTGAGTCATGTGGTACTTCATTCATTACATTTTAGGAACATTAGGGATGATTTAGATATAATGGAAGTAGATGAGCTCAGCTTTGGAAACACAGTCTGTAGTGCCTGTTTTTACATAAACAAAACATCCCAGTTGGTAGTTAAGTATATGGATGTAGATTTCAGAAGGGATATAGGATACAAATGTAGATGAGGCAAAATATGGATCTTTTTTCATTTGATAGAATTGTTCTTAAATTGGATTTGCTGGGCTGGACATAGCTCGGTAGTTAAGAGCACTTGCTGCACTTGCAGAGGACAAGACTTCAATTCCCAGCAACCCCATGGGGTTGGGCTCACAACTACCTGTAACTGTAGCTCGAAGGCATTCAGTGCCCTTTTCTGGCTTTCATGGGTATCTACATGCACATACATGCACACATACACATAAACTATTTTTTTAAAAGTCTTTAAAAGATTGGATTGTGCAAATGGTTGCATCAGTCTTTAAACTTACCCAAAGCCAGTGGATTCTTAACTTCAGATGTATTGCTTGTATATGATGTAATTTATATCTCAATAAAATAGGCAAAAACCTAGCATATAGTGACAGCTGAAGAAGCATTAGCAATATGTGTGATGAAGCTATGCATGGATTGCCACTTAAGGGAATATTGAAAGCTTGAGGTTGTCCCGAGTAATTTAATGAGGCATTTTGTCAAAATAAAGTAACAAAAAAATGACTCGCTTCCTGGTAGATTGCTTTTCTAGTATGAAAAAACCCTAGATCAGTCCTTAATGCAGGAGAGATAAAAAGAAAAATCAACCAAGCAAACCAAAACAAGATAAAAACCCTAACCCTGAAATCACTAAAATCCGAACAGTGGCATTTAAAATGTGTGTGAGAGAGTTGGAATGTTAGGAAGAAAACAAGGTTGGTGTCATGGAAGCTGGCAGAAGACCATATTTCTAGAAGTAAATGGGTTTTCATTTTTTCTAATGACATGAAAAACAAGTATCTGTAAATGCCAGTGGAAATTTCCCAGTTGTCAGGGAGCGACTGAATGGCAGGAACAGGGAAGAGCGTTGAGTAAATGAATGAGGACACCAAAAGAGGAGAAAATGAGATCCAGAGCACAGAAGAGGGACGAGCTCTCTAGAAAAAGAGACAGTTCCCTTCTCTTTCTCTGAAACAGAGAAGGATGACAAAATGGTTGAAGAAATGTGCTTGTTTGGTGGTTGGTTTACAATGAAATGTCTATTTTCTCTCTGAAATACCAGTGGTATGATTTTGCTGCAAGTGAGGAAGAAGGTGGTGGGACTGGAGCTTGGAAGACTGTGCTGCTATGCTTATAGCTGGCCACCACAAAATTAAAGAGGAGTTAGGCTCTTCCTAGGTCACACGTGCAGAAACCCAGGAGAATGAATAATGTTTTCCAAGGGGATGGAACTGATTAGGTGAGAAGAGTTTATTATGGAATTCTCTCCACAAACTAAATCAATCAATCTCTCTCTGTCTCTCTGTCTCTCTCTGTCCCTCTCTCTCTCTCTCTGTGTATGTGTGTGCGCACGCGCTCGTGCATGTCTGTCTGTCTCTCTGCCTCTATCTCTCTGTTTCTCCCTCCCTCCTTTTCCATCTGAGATAGGGCCTTCATGTAGTTTGGATTGGTATGCAGCGACAGATGACCTTAAACTTCTGCCTCTGCCTCCCAAGTGCCTCCCATTGCAGATGTATGCCACCACACCCAGTTTAGGTAGGGATAAAACCCATGGCTTCATGCAGGCTATACAAACACTCTACTAACCAAGCTACACATTCAGTCCTTCCACACACTTTCCTGTCATATTTTAAATGATTTTATATTTATATCTAAGACAGTAATACACCTGATATTATTTTAGAATATACAGCATTTTGAAATTTACTTCCAGAGAGATAGCTATTATGTAAAGGCCATTTGCCAAAATACAAAAGTCCTTTTCTCATTGAATGGATATGTTGTTCTTACCCATATATTGAGTCTTTGCATTGACTTAATTCTTCTAGACTGTTTTCTGTTCCACTGATTTAATTTTCTACTCATCTCCCAGTGCTTTATTATTTTGATTATAGTGATTTTAGAAAGTGGACTGGGCATGATGGCACACACCTATAATCTTTGCCCTTGGGAGGCTGAAGCAGGAGTATCATGACTTCAATACCAGTCTAGGCTACATAATACAGTCCAGCCATGCTTGTATAGGAAAAGCTTGTTACAAAACAAACAAGAAAACAACTAAGCGTATTCAACCTCTGGTATCTGTTTTTATACACTTGTTTTTTCATATGAACTTTAAAATAGTTTTATTCATTTATAAAACATATTCAGTTTAGGTTGTAATTATTATTACAATTACATATTAATTTTTGGAAGAAATATATTTTTATTATAGGTTTTTTAGTCAAGAAATTTGATGATAGTACATTTATATATTTTTCAGTTTTTATTTTTGAGATCATTTCTTTAATAGACACACACACACACACACACACACACACATAATGGCTACTGTACCCTTTTGTTGAATCAAGTCTGAGGTGTTTTATAGACCTGCTGAGAATGTGTTACTTTTCCATTTTCACTTTTAAAAAGCAGCTGCAGAAAGCTTTTGATTTTATGTGTTTTCTTACTATACTGATAATTTTGGATCTATAGTAGAGTAGTCCCTTGGATTATCTGAGATGCTTTTATCTTCTTTACAAAAATACACCAGTTGCTCCATTTTCTTGCCTCAACCAAACATCAAGAACTGTGATGTCAGATATCTCTGCTTTGTTCTTGATTTTACTGGAAAGGGCCTTAGTGTGTGGCCCTTTAGTATGATGTTTGCTATTTGTTTTAGCATATTCCAGCAACTTTTGTTTTTAATTTAGAGTTTTCATTTGGTTTGGCTGCTGAATTTTGTTTAGAAATTTTTAGAATGTGTTATTATAATTCCATATGTTGGTAAATTTTTTAATGTTGAGATCATAGAGAACAGAGTATAAATTCCTTACTATTTTAATGTGATTTTGTTCTTTGTGACTGTGAATGTTTCTGAATGTAAGAGAAGAATGTACAATTTCTGTAAGCTACAAAATTCTGTATAGGACTATTATATTGATTTGTTGATAGTATTATTCAAGTATTTAAATTCTTATTTTTGTGTGCATGTGTGCATGTGTATATGGGGTGGAGGCTCAAGGATGATGTAGGTGTCCTACTGTGTCACCCTTTGCCTTATCCTCTTGAGACAGGGTCTCCTTCTGAATCTGGAGCTTGCCATTGCTCAGCAAGGCTGGGTAGCCACTGAGCTTTGGGGAGCCAACTGTCTCTGTTACCCCTTACTAGTACTGGAGCTAGTAGAGCTGGACATTGATTGCCAAGCCTAGCTTTTATGTGGGTGCTAGGACTTCACACTCTGGTCCCCTTACTTATGTAGCAAATGCTCTTATCTATTGAGCCATCTCCTTAGCCCTCTTAGTTTTTTTGTAGCTTGATCTGTTTTATATGGTAGCCATATCTTTCACCTTATCATTTCTCTTTATCTTCCTCTCTTTTTGCAGACTTGGGGCAGAACTCTGGGCCTCCTGAATCCTAGTGTTCTATCACTTAGTTGCAGCCCTAGGCTTTCTCCTATTTGTAAAATATTTATTTCCTGTAAGTGAAACTGTCAATTTAAAGTTATTGAATTATATTGCCAATAATCTCTGTTTATTGAGGCAGTTCACACTCTCGTGCCAAAAATATAACATGCAGGTGGGGCTTTCTTTTATGTTTTCCTTTACCACGTCATTGCAGAATGATATCAAGTCTGTTTGGTCAGTTCTTTAGTACATAGATATTGAATGCCAGCTAATGTTGAGAATAGGAACTACCACTTGGTTAGGGTGTATACTGTCAAATGTGTGTTATCCCGTGGGACTAATATCCTATTATAAATAAGACAGCTGAATTTTCCAGACTCGAGTTGCTTTAATACAGAAGAGAAACAGTGAAATAAATGATTTTGATGGAACAATTTAATGTCCTCATGTTAGACTGTACTATTGCCTTTCCTAATTTCTGCCACTCTGCATGCTCTGAGTTTCTGTTCTACCTTGGGATATTCTTTTCTTCCATCCAATGCTTGCTTTACAACTTGTTTTCTTTCATTGGCACTGAAATTACAATGCTGTATGTATGAATGAAATACCATTTTACAAGGGCCTGCATTTTTATAAAGGACAAGATATGTGCTACCACCATGGTTATCTTTCCTGCAGCCAAGTCCAGCATCTTTAGCTTGTGTAGTTATGGCTGGCTTTGATCTTGTTGTGTAGCTCAGATTAGCCTCCAATTTAAAATCATCCTACCTCAGCCTTCTAAGTTCTGGGATGAGTAGTGTGCACCACCATGCCCCAATTTCAATTGGTATTTTGAGACAGGGATTTGCATAGCCCAGGGTGACCTGGAGCTCACTTTTGGCTGAGTCTTACCTGAGCTCTCAAGTTCTCCTAAGTTCTGGGAAGATGAACACAATCCATCATGTCCAGATCAAACTTTTCATTTTTTTTTAAGGTTAATGGAAAGGTGTATAGTAAAAATTAGGGCTTTTCCCCCTGTAAAACATAGTCACTATTCATATGTGTATATGTGTAGCCTTTGAAAAAACAATATCAAATTCTTCTTCATAAAGTACCAGATTCAAATAAATCAACAGCAAGGTACTTCTTTGTATAACTGGTAAAGTTAAAATATGGAACATGCATTAGATTTTGGTATTAAGAAATTATGTCAATCATTACGCAATACAATATCTTTTTGAGATATAAGCTAAAGTACTGGGGAATGAAATCATTTCTTCCGTTAAAATTCCGATGCAGAAAGGAAGGAGGACAGATCACACAGACCGAAATGTTGATGGCTTTTGAAGTGAAAGGATGAGCACATTGGGGTTTCATCATGCTGTCTAGCTTTAAATATGCTTAGACAATTTCATAACAAACTATTTAAGATGGCAGTAATGTTTACACTGCAACCAGTTAAAAACTGTCAAAATGTATAAGGAAAGCATTTTAAAGCTTTCATACCCTCTTGTCAGTTACATTCCAAAGAGCTTACTTTCTGTCTCCAAAGCCATTTTTTATCAATGTCCTATATCACCACCCCAGTACTAGCTCAGTTTTTCTCCTATGCCCATTGTATCTTCCTTTTTGTCCACTGACTGGCACTCTCAATTGAGGAGAATGTGACAACAGAGAAATATAGGTACGAGTTAAGTTACATTGACTGTCTAAATCTGACCCGTGGGAAACTGGATAGTAGCAAGTGTGTTCTTTGCTAGACTGCCCTTTTGGAATCTAGCTCTGAGGACATGAAATTGGAACTTGGCAAAAAATCACAGACATGAAGTATCATCATTTATTCAGATCAAAGTAAGTGAGTAAGTTAGTTTCCCTAGCCAAATAAAGGCAACCCAGACTTTCTGGGTTTAGCTTAATAAATGAAAGAAGAACTGGTTTATCTGATAATTTAAAAACATGTAAGTAATGTCTAAGTAATAACTTAAAATTTAAATTATTTAGAAACACTTTTTCCTGTTCACACACATGACTGTGTGTGTGTGTGTGTGTGTGTACATCTCCCCCTGCTACCCTCTGTGTGTATATATATAAGATACAGGTTACCAGTGTATGTCAAATAGCTACCAAAAGATTATGCAAGGCTGGGACATGGTTCACTGCATAAAGTGCTTGCTATGCAAATATGAAGATTGGAGTTCAGGTCCCCAGAACCCACAGAGAACATGGGAAATCATGGTAGCCACCTGCACAGACCTGAGGAGGCAAAGACAGAGGATGCCTGGAATAAGATGGCTAAGAGACTTTGTTTCAATAAACAACAACAAAACCCACCCACACAAACCAACAAAAAAACCATGGCGAGCAATTGATAAAGACATCCAGTGTGAACTTGAGAAGTCCACATGCACTCACCTGAGCACACATGAGCAGCACTCGTATGTGTCTACACACATATAGGAATGTACACACACATGTGAACATGGACACATGCATAAGACAGATTTTTAAAAAGATTATGAGAGAACCATTTTAAGTGATTGTCCAAAAGCTGAAACGTGAGCCACCCTGTGCTGCAGTAAGACAAGTAGGGTCATGAATCAAAGCCTGAATTTCAGCTTTGGGCGAAAGCAGCGTTGCCTGTTTTCAATCCAGCACGTTGGAGTGGGAGAGCAATGGGGAAGGAAATCCATATTTATTTAACTCCTACTATGTCCTAGGTACTGTGAGATCCATGTCTCTGTTAGTTCATTTGGTTTTCACAACTGCTTCTGAGATAGTGTTATTTCTGTTTTACAGGTCAGAAAGATAAGCTCAGAGATAAGTGATTTGTTCAAGGTCACTGGTCTTGTAAGTTCCAAAACTGGAATCCAGACAAGCCTACTTGACTTCAAATACAGAGCTCTTTCTACTTGACTCTGCTGCCTCCTGGGGTAGAAAAAAAGTACTAATAAAACACAGAAACAGCACATGAAAATCCTCAAAAGAAAGAGGGGCCAGTTTTCCCAAATAATAGTTTTAGCTACAAAGAGCATGATCAAAAAGCAGGACTACTTTGATGGTTCTAATGGAACGTGGGTGAGCTGGGGATATAGGTCTGTTGCTAGAAATGCATTGAGCCCTTCATGGGTTCAATGTCCAGCACTGAATAAGGTCATAGTACTTGGGAGGTAGAGGCAAGAGTATCAGAAGTTTAAGGTAATCCTTAGCTACACATACCTTGTTAAAAAAAAAAAAAAAGAAGAAGGAAAAGAGAGGGAGAGGGGAGGGGGAGGGAGAGAGAGAGAGGGAGACAGAGAAAGGGAACATAGATAATCTGTTGTTTGGCAGCCCAGCTCATGTTGGAACCAACACTAAGAAGCTTATTTGATTTTTTTACTCCTGTGGACCTGTTTCATCATCCATAAAATGCAGACATTACTCTGTTCCATACACCCCTTGGGTTGTTGTGAAGATAGATATAGATATGACATATCTCACAGAGCTCTATGCGAAACCATGATGACTGTACTGCAGCACTCTTATTCTCCCCATGGCCTCACTAGGTAGATACGGCTGATAAAGTGAAGGGTGTCACGAAGGGCAAATTTATATGAGAAAGAGGCTCTATAAAGTTAGGCTTTTGTCTAGCAACTATTAGGGTGGGGGACATGGGCTTACTTGCCTTACTCTAAGAGTAGTTGAGAGAGTTATGTAATATAAAACTTATGTAAAAACACACAGAGAAATACCTATATATGACCACAAATACATATATATGTACATATATTTTGCAACTTAGAGAAACTTTACAGTTTTATGTTATATTCACAGAACATTCACACATATGTATATGTATGTGCATGCACATATGCATATGTATATGTATATATAATGGCTTTTCACAGCAAGGCAACACTCATTGAGATCCCTGAGTAAGCCTATTACCTTGTGACTCCAGCAGCACTTTTATAGTGCCAGAGTTGCTGTTATTTTAATAACTGACTCTCCTTCCCTCTGCAATGGCAGGCAGGCTAATAGGTTGATTCCCTGCTATGCTACATAGAATGGAGATTGAATGAGAGAAAGTAGACATTCACTGATGTGTTAGCAAGTATTTTAATGAGCTTCCTGTATACAGAGATTTTACTCTGCTTGGAGCTGCCAGCACAGAACAGATGGAAAACTCCCTCCAGAAGCACTATAAAGAAGACTAAATCTGAATGCAATTACAGTGTTATATTTTTTATAACTAAAAGAATATGGTAGTTACCTTTCTTTCTTTGACACCTATTTCTTTTAGACTCTAACGAATATTTTTTTGGCCTTAGAGCCTGGGGATTGTATTAATTATGGGATATCCCAGAGAGCAAAAAACAAGTTTGGGCCAGCCAAATTCTTTTCTAGCTAACTATATGAAATGTAATTGGTGTTTTGTCAGAAATTAGTGGTTGACCTCCCTCCTGCCATTGTCCCTTTGCTCTGAATGATGATACTAAATAGGTAATGGTGTGGTTCCTGGTAGGGAGAGAGTCAGTCCCTCTCAGCATTGACCTTTTCTTCTGAATAATGATAGGAAGTGTGATAGTGTGGCACCAGGAAGAGAGTGTCTTCCTTCTAGAGACGAGCTAACCCTGTCCTACAGTGTAGAGGTCACTGTGTTGGAGAATGTGATCAAGAGGTGCAGCTATAGAAGGAAGAGTAAGAGAAGGGGCTAAGAATCGCAGGTAAAAAACAAATCATGCCTGGCCCAGGATGTTCCAGAAAACAAAACACATCATGTTTTTAAGCCAAATAAAAGTATTTCAGATGATAAAATGGTCCTTGCTTCTTTCTGCAGATGCTGTAAAGGCTGTAGAAGTAGAGTCACAGTTGCCAGAGTCATAGATGTAGGTGAAACAAGACAAAAGCCAAAGGAGACTGACATTTTATCACACACTAGAAAATGTGTAAGAATTAAATTACACTATTTACATATACAAAACCCTCTGAGATTAGTTATTACTATTATCTTATATAGAGGACACTGAGCCCACTTGTTGTAAAGGAGGCTTATCTAGCAATATATTTTGATCTAATGCTCATTTTTTTAAAAAAATCCATTTTCAATTTTAATTGAATTTTGGTATGGTGAAGTTAGGCTGTTATCCCAGTCGTTCCAGTGATCTTTTCTTCCTTTATATTGTCCTTAGGAATTTGTACTTATAACATGTTCTGGATGATGTGTGTGTGTGTGTGTGTGTGTAATATATATGGACAGGTATCAATATATTAATATAGATCTATTTCTCTCCTTTTCTTAACTCATCCCATCAAATGCACTAGTCCTTCCTGCCATATGACTTAGTTGAGACCCATGGAAAATATTCCTCAAGACATACTTGCCTTTTGTCACAGACATGAAGACTATTCTGAGACTTCCTATCAGTTCTGTGCGCAAACATGACTCCTCATGTTCTTGTCTGTAGGGCTTTTTCCTGATGCTTCTCTCCTCTCCTCACTGTTGACCTGACCTGTCCAGGTCAGAGGAATGTACTCTCTGCTTTAGCTGATTGCTTTCTTCCGCTTGGTTTTTTTTCTTTTTCTTTTTTTGGTTTTTCTAGTGGCCATCTCCCTTTTCTGAACATGGAAAGAGGATTTTTGTGTTTTGTCATCGGAAATCCACTACTTCTGAAAGAATCTCCTCTTTCTCAGAATAATTCATTGCCTGTCCTTAGATGTTAGACTTGGCTTTTCCTGGAACTTCCAGTAGTGATTGCTGGCTCTGAATGTGTGTAGAGAATATTTGAATGCTGTATTCATCTTCAAGAAATGAAGGTGTTTGGGAGGAATGCTTATGACAGACATGAGTGCCAAAAGAGACTAAATTTTCCTTGCAGTCCAGTTCAAGACTAAAGAAGGTATAAACATTCCATTACTTGCCCTGTTTTCCTGCTTCTATTATTTGAAGAAGCACAACCAGGGCAGCTTTGAATAAAGCTCACGTAATAGTCAGAAACTTACTTTCTGGGACTACCATTGCCACCCACATACTTCATGAACTCAGGCAAATCATCAGTGGACACCTCTACTATACTCTGTTATGCTGAAATTTCTGACCATACATATTTCATATGTTGAACCATCAGCTTCCTGAAGGCAGGAGCCATAGCTTTGCTATAGTCATTTAGAAAACTACTATGCCTAATGGTTCATTCTGATCCATTCTGTCATTCTGCCCCCCCTTCGTCCCAGGAATCATGCAGGTGCCATACTATCCAAAAGTTTGGGCTTTTTATGATGCAAATGCATCATGTCACTTCCCTTCTGTAGCAGGATGGTTTCCTGCTGCTGCTACATTAATTGCAATAAGCATGGTGATTGGGGAGGAGCTAATGTGTGAGGAGCGAGGAGAGGAAGAGGAGAGGAAAAGGAGGAGCTAGGAGGAGAGAGGAGAGAGGTAGCAGCCATGGAGAACTATGGATGTATCAAGAACAATCCTGGGTAACAAATTCCATATAAGGTTAGGTATTGGGTAACAACTCTAATTGTGTGGGCATCTTGTTAATTGAGCTTTCCAAATATAGAAATATTGGATAATATTTAAGCATTAAGAGTCTTATTTTTACTGGGTCCGCATGGATGGTGAGATGGTCTAGGCTCAGCCAAGCACTGTGAACAGCGCTGTGGCAGAGCCATCCACCACGCTGGTGTCTCACGGGCTAGTTGTTGGCACGTGGCCTCTGGCCACTTCCAGCTGTGATTTTTTCTCTCCACCAGACAAAACTCTAAGAGTAAGGTATCTTGTATTTTTAAAAAAATGTATTCATTCTTCTCTTGTGCAATACATCCCACCAGCAACCTCCCCTCTCCTCACTCCTCTAAGTTCTCCCTCCCATCCCCTCTTCCCTAGATCCATTACTCCTACATTTTCCTTCAGGAAAGAACAGGCCTCCTAGGACATAACAAGTTACAATAAGACTAGTAGGCACAAACCCTCATATTAAGGGTGAATGAGGCAACCCAGTAGGAAGAAAAGGGTCCCAAGTAAAAGCAAAAGAGTCAGAGACACCTCTACTCCCATTGTCAGGAGTCCCCCCAAAACACAAGTGAACAACCATAACATATATGCAGAGGACCTAGCACATTCCCATGCAGGCTCTGCAATTATCACATCAGTCTCTGCGAGCCCCCATGAGTCCTGTTTATTAGCTGGTTCTCTGAGCCCTGCTCTCCCAGTGTCCTTGACCCCTCTGGCTCCCACAATTCCTCCTCCCTATCTTCTGTGGGGTTCCCTGGGCTCTAGGAGGACGGACATGGTGGAGACCTCCAACCTAAACTCTCTGCCTAACGTTTGGCTATGGGTCTCTGTAGCAGTTCCCATCAGTTGCTGGAGGTAGCCTCTTTTATGATGATTGGGCTAGGCACTGATGTATGAATATAGCAGAACATCATTAGGAACCATTTCCTAATTTTTTTTGGCCATGTTTGATTTTATCCTAGTTTTCTGGGCTACTCAGCATCCAGCTTCTGATCATCCAGGCATTGTCCAGCATGGGTTCCCTCTTGTGGCATGGCCTCCAATTAGATCAGTCATTGGTTTGGCCACTCTTACAAGTTCTGCACCACCATTGCCCAGCACATCTTGCAGGCAGGACAGTTTTGTAGGTGGAAGATTTTGTGGCTAAAAGCCTTGCCTGGTTACAGAAGAAGGCCAGTTCAAGCTCAGGCTCCATATCCCCCATTGCTAGGAGTCTTCACTAGGATCATCTTTATAGATTCCAGGGAGTTTTCACTGCACAAGGTTTCCATGTCACCTCCCAAATGCCCTTTAATTCCAGTCATTTCTTCCCATACTTTATCCCTCCATATCTCCCCAATCTGATCCCTCCTATTTCCATGCCTACTAGCCCTCAGTTCACCAGCAAGATCTATTCTATTTCCCTGTCCCAAGGAGATCCATGCATTCCTCTCTTTAAGCCTCCTTGTTACCTAAACTCTTTGTGTCTGTGGGTTGTAATATGATTATTCTTTGCTTTACAGCTAATATCCACTTCTAAGTGAGTACATACCATGTTTGTCTTTCTGGGTTACCTCACTCTGGATTTTTTTCTAGTTGCATCCATTTTCCTGCAAATTTCATAATGTCATTTTTTAAACTGCTGAGTAATATTCCATTGTGTAAATGTGGAGAAAGATTTGTTTTTACCAACTCCACATCTGATAGAAGGACAATATCAAAAATATATAAAGAACTCAAGAAACTAGATATTAAAAAAACCCAAACAATCTAATTTTAAAATGTGGTACACATTTAAACAAGGGAATTCTCAACAGAGGAATCTCAAATGGCTGAGAAGCACTTTAAAAATGTTCAAAAGTATCCCTCTCCAGGAAAAAGACATCGGGATGGGTATGGCCCTCATGCCTCACTGGATAACGACAGGAGGTCTGGAGCCATTACAAGGTCCCTTTCAATTATTGGAGGTCAGGCCTCTGTCCCCGCCTTCTCAAGATTAGAATCTCCAAGGCCCTTCTCTACTTAGAGAAGGGAGGAGATGTCAGGAGCAGCCCTGCTTATACACTGAAGGCCTACAATCAGCCATAGGCCTAAAATCAGCAATAGGCCTGACATACATACATGCTAACACAAAGTCTTGGGTCTCTGTGGAAAAACACTGAAACAAAAGGCTATAAGCTATTGTAAAAAGGCAGCTTTTGTGGAAATTTACCAGCTTGAGTAGTCATAGACCCTGTAAATAGGTGGCCTCGGTGGACAGTACCAACTTAGATAAGGACAAGTGAATCATAGGCAGAGTCATAGTGACCTGTCCCTGAACCTTCACCCAGCTGATACCCTGTTCTGAAAGGTATCTGTACTCCCCCTGAGAACACCTACGCTCTGGTGTCATCCCCTTCCCCACATCCTGACTTTTTGTGTTTATAACCCCTGTGTGGATAAGTAAATTATGATTTGATTTAAATAATTAAATAAATTTTAAAAAGAAAAAAAAAGAAATGTTCAACGTCCTTAGTCATCAGGGAAATGCAAATCAAAACTACTTTGAGATTCCATCTTACACCTGTCAGAATATCTAACATAAATAACACAAGTGACAGCTTGTTCTGGCAAGGATGTAGAGCAAGGCGAACATGTCCTCGTTGCTGGTGCGAGTGCATACTTGTACAGCTACTATGGGGATTAATATGGTTGTTCTTAGAAAATTGAGAATCTACCTCAAGACCCACCTATACTATTTTTGAGCATCTACCAAATGGATGTTCCATCCTATCATAAGGACACTTGCTCAACTATGTTCATAGTGGGTTTATTCATAATTGCGAGTATCTGGAAACAACCTAGATGTCCCTCACCTGAAAAATGGATAAATAAAATGGGGTATGTAAACTTTTTTTATACCCAGCACATGGCTTAGTACTGGCACTGTTAAGAAATTGATAATTAAGTAAATAGTTCCCTCTGGTGGCTAGTTGTTAGAAGTACAGATTTTTAATGCCCCGGCAGGATGAGCCAATTACCCTGGTAAGGTAATTTTTTTCTCTTAACAGTAAGAAAGGAAGTATTTTAAAATATGTGGTCTCCTAGAACCTATGTTGTTATTTAGACATTTCTCCCGTTTTTCATATTTCAGTAAACAATATTGAGATGACAAAACAGATCAAAGAAAACAATTTTGAGCAATCTTGTAAAAAGAAAATGTAAGCTATTTGCCTCATGTAATGAAGAAATGTAACACAGCACAGTTCTCTCTCAGTATCCATGAAGGATTGGCTCAGATACCAAAATTCTCAGATGCTCAAGTTCCTGGCATTGCAGGATTTAGCATTTGCATATACTCTAACTATATCCTTGTATATACTTTAAATATTTGTAGATCTTATAATAGCACAGTGTAGATGCTATATAAATAGTTGTTGTACTATATTGCTTGGGAATAAGACCAAATATCAGTACATATTCAATACGGATGCCAATTTGTTCAGATATTTTAAATATGAAGTTGATTAAATCCACAGGTATGGAACTTACAGATGTGAAAAGCTAACTGTATAGGGTTTTTCATTATATCTTGATTTCAGGGTCAACACAGTCATATTCATTTGACTGATTCAACAGATCCTTGTGGCTTGCCTACAATATGTCAGGCACTAGGCTACATGTTGTGGATTCAATTGTGAACAAAACAATGTCCTCATCCTTAAGAGCTTGCATCTAAGTTGAGGGGCAAAAAAACTTAAAAAAATTCTTATTAAGAATTATGACTGGTATAAAAAATAAAGAAGGGTGCAGAATGAAATATGTGTGGAGGGAGGGGCAGAGAAAGAGACAGAGGAAGATAGATTGAGATTATATTGGATTCGACTATTTTACCAGATATTTATAATTATTAGAGTTTCAGAAAACTACAGAAATGTTGTCTCTGCAGGCATGCCTAAACCTTATAGGAACCCTAGAGAGTTTTCTTTTTTGTTTACATTTTTACTTGGGGAAGGCGTATATATTTGTATATATATATATATATATATATATACACACACACACACACATACACACACATACATATACATATATATATATATGTATACATATATATATTCTCATGATCACTACTGTAATTAAGTCAGTATCATTTTGTTATCTCCCCTCCAAACTCACATGTGCTACTTCCTTTTTAAAAGTATATTTGCATATTTATTTTTATTTTATGTCTGTGATGTTTTGCCTGCATGCATGTCTGTGCACTGACTGCATGCCTGGTGCTCATGGAGGCCAGAAGACACTGTTGGAACCCCCAAACCTGACATTACGGATGGTTGTGAATCATTGGATGTGCATGGTGGAAACTAAACATGGTTTGTTTTTTTTTTTTGCAAGAGCAGCCAATGCTCTTAACCACTGAGTTGTTTGTTCAACCCCATGTGCTACCAATTTGTAGATATAGTCACATCTGCCTCCCTTACAGCCACTGGTCTGTTCATCATTATAACTTTGTCATTTCTGTAATGTTTTGTAAATGGAATCATACAGTATTCAAAATATTATGATTTTCTATGTCACTCATAATGCCTCTGTGATCCATTCAATTTGTATCAATAGTTTTATTCTATGATTTTATATGGTTGGGAGGATATTCTGTTATATGAATGTTCCATTGTTTGCTTATCCTTGTTCTCAGCAGGAAACATTTCAGTTGTTTCCAGTTTGGCTCTATTATAGTAGTCCATATTAGTTGTGTGTGCACGCTTGCATAAATGTTCATATTTGTAAAGTAAATGCATACAGGTACAAGTTAGAGACTTGTATCTCCTTGTGGGTTTATAACCAATTACTGTGTAGTAGAAAAGTAGTGAGGTGAAAGAACACCAGATGTGCAGTCCAAACATAGCTCTGGAGTGGCCTTTTCACTTACGAATAGTACAGTGTTGGATGATTCTGTCCTGTTTCCAGAACTCACAATTTAGCAATAAACAAGGTAGAAATCTATGGGTATTTTTTTCAATCGTTTTCAGATCTAATCTGTCCATAGTTCTGATGGGATATTTATGTATTTATTTATTCTTACTTATTCACTTTACATCCTGCTACTGCCTCCATCCTGATCCCCCTTCCACAATTCTTCCCCATCCCTCCTCTCCTTGTCTGGGCCCATGGGCTCACACTTGATATCCCCTGACCCTGGCACATCAAGTCTCTGCTAGGCTAGGCACATCCTCTCCCGCTGAGGCCAGACATGGCAGCCAGCTAGAGGAACATACACCACAGACAGGCAACAGCTTTTGGGACAGACCCTGTTCCAGTTGTTCAGGACTCACATGAAGACCATGTTGCACATCTATTACATATGTGTGGCGAGGCCTAGGTCCAGTCTGTGTATGATCTTTGGTTGGTGGTTTAGTCTCTGAGAGCCCCAAGGGCCCAGGTTAGTTGACTCTGTTGATCTTCCTATAGAGTTCCTATCCCCCTCTGTGGGCCTGCAATCCTTCCTCCTATTCTTCCTAAGAGTCCTGAAGCTCTATCCATTCTTTGACTGCAGGTGTCTGTTTCTGTCTGAGTCAGCTGCTGGGTGGAGCCTCTCAGAGGACAACCATGCTTCTGTCTGCAAGCATAAGAGAGTATCATTAATAGTGTTAGGGATTGGTGCTTGCCCGTGGGGTGGGTCTCAGGTTGGGCTGGTTATCAGTTGGCCACTCCCCACAGTCTCTGCTCTATCCCTTGTCTTGGCATTTCTTGTAGACAGGATAAATTTGGGTTTGAAAGTTTTGTGGGTGGGTTGATGTTCCTATTGCTCCATTGGGGTTCCTACCTGGCTACAGGAGGTGGCCTCTGAGGGGATTTTTTTTTAAAAGCAGGTCTCTACCTCATTTCACAAAGAAAATTTAATTGTGTACATTCGTAAAACATTAGATGCAAAACCTAGGCCGTACCTTTTCTACTTTTTTCTTTCATGTCTTGAGCAATTGCCTTGGATAAAAGGGCATATTGGTGGAAACAAATGCACAGACCCACAGCCAAACCTTAGGTGGAGCTTGAGAAATCCTGCTGAAGAGGGGGAGGAAAGATTGTCAGAGCCAAAGGGGTCAAGGACACCATAAGAACATGGCCCACAGAATCAACTAACCTGGGCTCACTACGACTGAATTGCCAACCAGGGAGCCTGCATGGGACTGACCAAGGCCCTCTGCACTTATGTAAGAGTTGTGTGGCTTGGTCTTCATGTGGAACTCCTAACAATGGGAGCAGGGGCTGTCTCTGACTCTGTTAACTGCCTTTGTGACTCTCCTTCTACTGGTTTGCCTAGTGTAGCCTTAATAGGAGAGGAGGTGCCTAGTCTTACTGCCACTTGATATGCCATGGATGGTTGACATTCATGGGAGGCCTGCTCTTTCCTGAAGAGAAACAGAGGAGGAGTGGGTGGTCAGGGGAGACGGTGGGGGTGGGGGAGAAGGATTAGGAGGAAGAGAGAAGGGAGGAGAAGCTGGGGTAGGTTTGTAAAATAAGTAAGTTTTTTTTTAAGGGGACATATTGAGGGAGACAGTAGCTAACCTGTTGGCTACAAAGGTTTGATGGTCTGATACCTGGAGAGAAAGTTCTCCAAACCCAGCACAGACATTGCCATATTCAATTATTCTAGAAAAGCCATTCCTAAGACAGGTATGTGGAGCAAACTGGCCCATCCCTATATTGTCAAGATTTTTGGTAGCTAGGCAAGGGTAAAATAAGCATGGAATATATATGTTCGTGTACAGCTGTGTACATTATTTACATTTTCTACATATGTTACATTGTGTATTGCATTTTCCCATAAAACTAAGAAATACACAAAGTGTTTCCAGTAAGTAAATCTAGAAAATGTGGTTACCTTGAGAGAAATCACTAAGAGGTAGAGAAACCTGTTTTTCTCTGCCTCTGTCTGTCACTTACACACACATATATACACATGCACAGTCACATATACATACACATGCATGCATTCGCATATACAGACACACATACAGTGGTTAAAATCAGACATGTACAGGCTACCTAGTTTAAAATCCTAGTTTTGACTCTAGCTATATGACCTTGTACAAATTTCTGCAACCTCTGTGCTTCCTAATTTCTTTTCCAGAAAGAATAATGATAGCGCCTTCCGCGGAGGGCTAGTAGGGGAACTAAAGCTGCTAAAATACATGAAGTAATTAGAAAAGTGATAAGCAGCAGAAAGTGTTAAGTATTGTGTATCTGTCCCATAAGCTGACAGGAAATTTGTCTCTTAGTCAATATCTGTCTGGTGCCCAACTCATTAGCATTCTTGCACCACTGGAGATGGCTTAGCTTCCATTTCCCACTTGCCTGGCTTCAACAGCTATTTCTCATCCGTGTCCTAATGTCTCATGGCCCTTCCTTGCCAAAAATAAAACCAGCTTAGGACCGGAAGCTGTTAGAATTGCTTAACTTTGCCCAAGTAACCTTTGCTTCCCTCCTAGGTTGTAGTTCCCCATGTACAGGGAGCTAAAAGTCATATTAATGACTTCACATATTTCTTAGTTCTTAAGGTGGACACCTTTTCCCAAATCTAAAGGATCAGATCAGGCATATTGGAAAAAGACCTGCTTCCTTGAGTTATTTGTATGTAAATCTTCACCTACTGTCTTTGAAATGTTGTGGTGTTTTGAAAACAACATAAAAGATTTCTCTTCTTCCCTTTATTCCTTTGAACCTAGCAGCTGTCTGCGGGAGGTGCTGGTGCTGATGATGGGGGTTGTGTATATATCTTAAAGTGTGATCTGGCTTAACACCTTAGCTTTGATGCTACCACAGTCAGCACTATGCCTGCTTCGTAAATATTGCATTTTCTTGAAGGCATCATTGTAAAAAGCAATAATGTTTTGCAGCTTCGTAAGATGGCAAAGCTGTTCATAACAGCTTCTTGGTAATTCATCAGCTGTCCAATTTACCTCTCACTTTCCCTTCTCATCTCCCTTTCACAGAAAGCAACTGCAGGTGAATGACTTTTAACTCAGGCTCTTTTGTCTGACGTTATGGAGTGTGAGACGAAGGAATAGAACAGTAACGGAAAACAGGAAATGGGGAGTTGCTGTGTCCTCTCCCACTTCTTTGAGTCCTGTGCCTGTTTTCTCTCCCTGTATGCTTTGGGTGGTCCTGATTCAGAATGGCAGCACATCTTTCCATAGTATATGTGCAACCTTCATGGCTTTCTTTTGTGTGTATAAGCATGCATATGTACATGAACATGTATATACATGTGTGGGGGGGCAAGAGGCTGGTATTGGTTGTCTTCCTCTCTCCACTCCTCCCTGCCTTATTTTTTTTAAACTGGGTCTCTCACTGACTCTGTAACTTACCAATTCAGCAGTACCAGCGGGCCAGTGAGCTCCAGACATTTAGTTTCTTGTTTTTCCTCAACACTATCATTGACATTGTCCACCGCCATGCATGGCTTTTTATGCTTGTTCTGGGGATCTAAACTGGGGTCCTCATGCATGACAGGCACTTTACCTACAAAATCATTTCCCAGCTCCATTTCTTTCTTTAATAAAACACCATCTTGCTTTATTCCTCATGATGGCCTTGATCTCAGAAACCTCCTGCCTCAGTCTCTTGAATGCTGCAAGTATAGGTGCAAGCCACTTTGCCCAATTTGAAATCTCCTTTTAAAAACATTGTGTGTGTGTGTTTCCATATGTACAGGAAAACATCTGAATGCCCTTTCCAATTTCTCTACACCTTTTTTTTTTTGAGACCATGGTCTTATGGCTGAACTTGGAACTTGTTTTGTCTAGACTCTTGTTGGCCAGTGAGCTCAGAGACCTCTGTCTGTCCTCTCCCTGCTGTAATGGGGTCACGGGTGCTTATGGATACACCTGACTTTTTGCATGTATGTTAGAGATCTGAACTCTGGTCCTCGTGCTTATGCAAAAGCAGTTTACCCACCAGACTAGACAGACTGTCTCCCAGTCCCTGCGTTGCTGTTTTCAAACTTACTTCACTCCGTTGCCCGTGCGATCTCATCTGCTTCACCAGGCACGTTCTCTACTGTTCCTCCCTATACCTTTACATACTTTATTCATATCATCCTCTGCCTGGGCTTCTCTCCCTTTAACACCACTTCTTCATGCCCAACTGTTGCATATTTACCTAAGCCAGATGAGCTACAGAAGACATTTTATGATCTTCTGTGATTATCGACTGGCAAAATTAGATGCTTCCTGGTATGTTCTCATAGGGCTTTGATGTATTTCATATTACTTGAGTGTTCTTTAAATTATAATTAGTTGTATTCACACTTCATTCCTTCTACTAAACATTAAGTGCCTTGAAGGCAGAAGCTGTGTTTTTCATCATTATATTCCACTCCTTGTAAATGGCAGGTACTCACTGTTTGCTAAAACAAAAAGTTCTCCAAGTGATCTTTAATGCAGGAATTTTAGAAATGTCTAGGTGAAAGGTGATGATCTATTTGAGTAGACCATTTCTTAGTTGGCATTGACTTGTTGAGTGGAGGATACTGAAATGGAAGAGCCAGATAGCAGTCTGGATATCTGGGATAATTTATCAGTAAATAGGTATTGTTTCACTTGAGCCGGAATTCTTAGTGCCATCTGAACTCCTGCACAACTCTCTATAGGATGGATGATGTGAGGGTGAAGAGGAAGGTGTGGGTGAGGACATTTTTCACAGAGGCAGAAAGAAGGCACAGGAACTTTAAACATGGGAATAAAACAAAGACTTGGAGAATGAGCATCCAAGAGAGATTTCCCCTTAAAATTGTCAACTGCATTTGCAATGGCTTATTGATTGTCAGTTGAGAGGATTTAGAAACATCAAGGAGATAAGCCTCCGGGCATGCCTGGGAGGGATTATCTAGCTTGAGTTTATTAAGGTGGGAAGATCCACTCTAACTGTGGGAGGGATGTATATGGAGTCTTAGAGTGAATAAAAAGGAGACCAGAGGCTGAGCACCAGCACTTACCAGTCTTGGTTTCTGATTGCCCATGGACTGGAACTAGCTGTCTCAAGGTCTACCTGCTGGCATTTCCCCACAGTGATGTACGCTCGAATTGTGAGCCAAAGTAAGCTCTTCCTCTGTTAAGTTGCTTTTGTCAAGTATATGGCAGTAGCAATAAGGAAAGGAGTTAATACAAGGTCTCTGAAAGGAGCTAAGGGTCTAGGCCACTTACATTCCAATACAGAATTGAAGCACTTGCCAAAACAACTATTTACTTAGAAAAGATCTTTGTAACCTATGCCATTTGTGAACACCCCATGTATTTGTTTCCTTGCAGTGACAATCAGTAAAAATCCTCTCAACAAAGGACCTGTGAGTTTGTACTAGGGAAGGGTGGACAGTTAACAAGAGTAGATCATACTTTACAATTAGTCTTGGAGCTGGGACATTCTCAGCAGTAGAGTGTTTGCTTTGCATGAATGAGGCCTTAGGTTTAATCCCCACCACTCAAAAAAGAGGAGTGGTGTACAGTTGGAAAACAGTATGCAAGTCAAGTTCTTGCTGCAATTGAGAAGAAAATTAAACAACATGGAACCAATAAGACCTGGGAACTTGCCTGGGCGGCCTGGGTACCTAGTACTTAGTCTTTGAAAGAATGAGGTTAAGATTCTTTGTCTTCAATATAATAGAATATTCCCCAAAGACTTTTTGAGGTAGGTAAATTCACACAAACAGGTTTGCAGAAATACCCCACTGGTATCTTCTAGGAGGATAAATTTTTATACATAAAATTTAATATAAATTTATATAAAATCATTTAGCCAAGCCCACTAACTTGAAACAAAGTTTAAATAAGAACTAGAGTCTCTCACATACCGACTAATCCACCAAAGACATTTAATGAGACAAGCTGAGTTATTTTAAACTAAGGGTTAAAATGTAACTGAAATAACCTTACTGTATATTCAAATAAAACTGCAAACAAAACCCTGGCCTTTCAAATGCCTTCCAAGCAATTTGAGTAGTTTTATTCACATCATGAAGACAGATTTTCCCTGGAGTTTTTCCTGTTCAGAAAACATTTCAAGACCTTGCTCTTCTGGGCTGCTTCTTGACATGGAAACATTTTAATGTCATTGCTTTAGCTTCGATTTGGAATTTTGCCTCTTCAGCCAACTTTCTGCTCTACTAGTTGTGCTGTTTTTTTGTTTTTAATGCAATGGCTCCCTATCCCCATCCTAGGTCCTACACTTCAACTTAAATTTTCTCAACAAAATGTATTTACTATGGCATACATACATACATACATACATACATACATACATATATGCATGTATATTACTGAGCCAATTCTATCAGCAAATGTTCTGTAAGTAATCATTTTGTACAAGGCATTGTGCCAGGCACAGTGGAAGGAACAACGCAGTGGAAAAAATTATCTTCTCAGGGAGCTTGTTGTTTAATTGAAGATTTTTGAGCAGAGGGTATATTAGTTATGTTTCTTGTTACTGTGACAAAATACCTGGCCAGAACAATTTAAGTACAGGAAGGTTTATTGTGGTTGGTGGTTAGAGGGATACAGTCTACGATAGGAGAGCAGGAAGGGCAGCATTAATGGTACAGCTGCTCCACACTGTGTCTGCAGTCAAGAAGCAGCTCACTCTGTCCTTTAATTCAGTCTAAGACTCCAGACCATGGCGGGGGGTGCTGCCCGCACTCAAGGTGAGTTTTCCTTCCTTAGCTAAGCTTTCTGGAAACACCTTCATAGACACAATGAGAGCTCTATTTCCTTGGTGATTCTAAGCACAGTCACCTTAACCATGAAGACTAACCATCATGAGATGGTTTCTCATGTTTGACTTGTCCTGTTTGCATCCTAACAACTTCCTAAATCATGCTTAAGTTTGTTATTAACCCATCTGATCCAATGAGACTTCTTCATTAAAAAGTTAACTGAGGACATCCATTATTGTACTTTCCCTTCCTCTCAAGAATATTTGATGGAGAGATGGATGAGTGGTTAGGACAGCTTATTGCTCTTTCAGAAGACTGGAGTTTAATTTCTAAGCATTCATGTCAGGCTGCTCATAAGCACCTGGGACACTAGTTCTAGAGCCTCCTACATTATCTTCTGGCCTCTATGTGTAGCCCACCAATGTGTATGTACAGAAAGTCACATACACATACATAAAAAATAAATCTTAAAAAATCAGTATTTTCAAGAATATCATAAAGAATAAAAGTTCTTGACATGGAGTCTCATTCAAACCTTGTTTGATTTTAAATTTCTTCGTTCTTAACTTTTAGATATCTAACTCCTTCCTTTAATGTTTAGTACAAGCCTCATCTCCTGTGGTATCTTCTCCACTTGTTCACTGAGAGTGTCCTGTTTCCTTTTAGCTTCTGTGTTTATAGTTGGCGTGACTCAGTCGGTACTTATCTTATGCTACCTTGATTCATTTCCCCACACACACACCACACACACACACACACACACCATCCTTCCTCATCTAGATTGCTAAGTGTTTGAAGACAAGGCCTTGCATAATGCATCTTACAAAAGATGCTTAATAAATGTTTAATGAAGAAGGCAAAGAAAGAGTTATGGGCCTGCCTGGCAAAAGAATTATTTTGAGAACAGAGACTTCAGTTAAAGAAACCTTTTGAAAAATGTGCAAAGGGTCATAAAGGAATCAATGTAATGGCAACTTGGCTCAGATCCTCATTTTATTGCCAGAGGAACTTTAGGGAGATCCAAATGACAATAGAGAAGGGCTTTGTAACTATTGAGAATCTACATGGACTATTAAAAACAAGTTTGCTGCGAGACTTCTAGTGATCTCAGAGGCTACACCCATAAAGTCTCAAGAACATGACTGCCCAAGGTCGACAAGAGAGAAGACTATGAAGCAAAGAAGAAAGAGGCTAAGGAACCCTGAGATTGGGAGAAAGTCTTTCTCAGGAAGTACACATCAGTTGTTTATCTAATACCAAATTATCAGCCCTGAAAATATACATACAAATAACATATTGATTGAGCATGTTGTATTTAGAAATACACACACACACACACACACACGTAGAACAATTAGTGAAAAGAGATGCCATGAATTTGAAGGCAAGTAGGGAGCAAATGTATGGGAGAGGTAGGAGGGAAGCAAAGGGAAGGAGGAGATTATGTAATTATATTAAAATATCAAAAATAAAAGAAAGAAAAAACCTTTTTTTTTTTCAAAATAGTTACTAAATCCAAGTAACTGTAATAACATTATTGATAAAAGTGAGTAAATCAGAAGTGGATGGTAGACATGAAGGAAAAATAATTTCCTTATTAGATACCGTATACAGAGTTTATACTAACACAGAGAACCAAATGGACATATCAAACAAGCAGTAGAAGTTGCCTTTTTTTTTTTTTTTTTTAAGGATTATCATTCAGTTTACTCCAACAGATACTGACATAATGTCTACAATGCACCATTCACTATTCTGGAGATAGACAAAGCATAATCTCTGCCTCCAGACTTCCTGTTTAAGTGGGGAGGACACCCTAATACAATTACAGTGATATGAAATAGAAAGCAGTATTACTGAATTCTATAGAAAATATTATGTAAATGTACATAGGAGAGTGACTGATTATATAGTTGCCAATGAGGAAAAGGCAAAGAAGGGATGCTTGCAGAGTTTGCCTTGGAAGATAAATAGAAGTCTGCTCAACAAATGAGGACATGCCCTGCCAAATAAAAGGACAATCTCAGGAAAAAGTATAGCACAAGCGAATTCATGGCATTTTACGGAAACAATAAGATGTCCAAAATGATGAAAGAAAAAAGGATGTAAGAATAAAGATGGGTAGTGCAAAAGGGATGGTGATTATCAGAAACCAAATACAGATGTTGTTCTAGTGGACTTGAGAGGAAGGATGTGCAGTTGTTAAAAATGTGCCGTCTGAGTGGAACCTTCTGGAGCCAGTCTCGTCTCTATCATTCCTGTGTAGGCTTCAACAAGGCCATTCTCTGCTATACCAGTAGCAGCCTGAAAAATCTAATGGGAAATGTCTATGTTTCCAGATCTCTAAGCTATGACCCTGGGAGAACTAGGTAGATCTCTTATTCTCAGAGGAATGAGAGTTCCTTGATATGATATGATGTCTACCTTGAAAAAGTAGAGCTAACTTAGGAAAGGGAGAGGAGTCTGAGAAAAAGCAACAATGGAGAAGGGCCAGAGGAACTGTTCGTTTAGAATAAATAAAAGCTGTCATTATTGCATTCCCCCTGGAAAGGGGTAAAGTAAGTAAAGAAAAGTAAGGTTGCCATTAAGTGGCAAACATTTTGACTAGATAAGAAATATAAAATTGGGGCTGGATAGATATTTCAGTGGTTAAGAGCACTGTTTGCTCTTGCAGAGAACTTGGTTCAGTTACCAGATGCTATATGGTGGCTCACAACCATCCATACATAACTCTAGTACCAGAGGAACTGTCATTGTCTTCTAATCTCTGAATCCTAAATAATTAATAAAACCATTTAAAAATGCCTAGCAGGGACCCTAAGAAGAGAGCAGATAACAGAGTCCAGGGGTAGATATTTTGCTGGAGTTGGCTCTTGTAGAGGAATCTTTTGAAGAGAGTGACAGACAATGCAGCCCCTCCTCCCCAGCTAATACCACACATCTAGCTCCTTAAGTTTTGATGCTCTCAACAAAACCATTGTCTATTTCTCGGCTTTCTAGAGCTCTGCTCAAGTGGTCCTTGAATAGACTCTTGGGATGATTGTTCTTCTCTGAGTCACTGCTCCATGTGCTGCTGAAATGGAAGTGAACCTCATTTGCCAGCTCCTGCTGATGTTCCTCCTCAGCTAGCCCAGGGATTCATTTAGCAGAGCTCAATTTGAAATATGGCTTTTGGTACTTAATTAGCATTATGACACAGAACAAGTTACTAAAATTCTCAAAGCCTCAGTTTCTGCATTTGTGAAATGAGAAAAATGGTGGCTTCTGTATTAAAAAGTTATAATGATATTTGAATACATGAACTACTTTTCTGTGTAATGTTTGGCATGTCAAGTGCATCAAAGATGTTAGCTCCTTGTCTCTTCTTTCCTCATTGTATCTGGAGAATCCCATGATCTCCTGCATTCATTTTAGCACCTCCAGGGGACTTTGTCCCAACCAATGTCACTAGTAGTCAAAGAAAGGAGGTGAAGAAATCTGTCCATGGAAAGACAATGAATAGTGGCTTTTTATTCAACTCCATCCTGACTTGGTGGCAGAGATATGTTGATGTAGAGACAGTATCTCAAAATAGGAAAGTATTTAGATATTGGATAGAATTTTTTCTCTAAGCCAAGAAATATGAGTAAAACATTATGACAACCATGTGAAAAAATATCTACACATTCATATGTTTAATGTAAAATCTCTCTTCACATTCACATATTTAAAATCAGAAAACTGAAAACCTTTTAAGACAGAAATAAGTTGTTGCACTGTAATCTTAATATCATTGTGCCTGTGGAAGAGGCTCTTCTTTCCTTGAGATACATGAATCTTCTTGCCTTCTTTTTGAAAGAACCACAGGAGGACAGGTTGATGGAGTAAAGGGATTTGCACGGTGGGAAAAACATGCCCCCATCTCATCTGTCCTTCTGCTCAGCCTTCCATTAACCATCATGACCTACCAGAGGCCTGGAGAGCTTCCTATCTGTGGTGCTTCAATGCCTTTGCATCATTAATATCATCATCTCTACTCTTCTTCTAGGAGTGGATCTTATCGAGGGAGGTATGGAAGAAAAGTGCATGTTTAGCTGTCAGTCCGAACCTTTTAGAGCCAGCAGGGGACAAAAGCAATAATCATTGTGTAATACTTTGGACTTTCTTGGCAGGTGAATACTGCTATGCATGAGGCAAAACTTATGGAAGAATGTGACGAGTTGGTAGAGATCATCCAGCAGAGGAAACAAATGATTGCTGTCAAAATCAAAGAGACAAAGGTAAACCACAGTGCTTCAGTGAAGCCAAGGTGCAGTGACTTTTCACAAAAGTCAGAGTTCAAGCCTGATGATTGCACTTTGAAATCGAATAATAAAATCAACAAGAAATGAGGTCATAGGGAGAGATACCAAGAAGTAATGTTTGGCCTTTGCTATGAGTCTGATAAAAAATGATGGCAGCTCTGGGTGATGCAAACATTCTATACCTCGACCTGGATGTTGGTTACGTGTGTGTGTGTGTGTGTGTACACGTGATCATTTACTTATGATTTGGGTGATTTACTTTAGCATGTTTTGGGGTTTTTTTGTGTATGTATAGGTGTTTTGTCTGGATGTATGTCAGTGCACTATGTGCATACAGTGTTCTTGGAAACCAGAAGAGGCTATTGGATCCCTTGGGGCTGGAGTTATAGCCAGTTGTGAGCTGGCATCTGTGTGCTCTGGAAAAGGAATCGTTACTCTTAATCATTGAACTATCTCTCTAGCTTCTCCTCCCCCATATTTTAAGGTAATAAAACCAAAGAGATGATGGTAGAAACATAGGTCTGTCTTACAGAAGAAATGTGACCAACTTCTTGACTGCTTAGGACTTACAAAAAGTGTTGAGACACTATTGTGATTCTGTAAAAGGACACACTCTGATATAGTAGAAGTATGCATGGTAGATCAGAACATGATGATCCTGCAGCCAGAAAAGCTTGGAAACATACAGTGATTTCTGGTATGAGTTACGGAAGATATAAACTGGACTAATGATAGAACACATGGAAAGGAAAAGCATAATAACTGCTAGAGAGAAAGTGATCTTATTCAACTTTTTCAACTTATTAGATATAATAGTTGAATTAGAGAGAGACGAGTCAAAGAACTGCAGATTTCTTTCCCTTTTTTTCTTTTTTGTTTTTGTTTGTTTGTTTTTTTCCAAGTCTGGGTTTCTCTGTGTAGTAGTCCTCGCTGCACTGGAACTCAATTTGTAGACCAGGCTGGACTCAAACTCACAGAGACCCACCTCTGCCTCCAGAGTACTGGATTAAAGGTGTGCACCACCACAGCCAGCAGATTTCTAAGCAGGGGGCTAAAGGGTAAGAGTCAGAGACATCAGGTGAGAACCTCCATGCAGCTTCTGTATGTATTTAGGCTGCTGGTAAATGATAATGATTATAAGCCCATGCTCTGGGTACAGTGTCTAAAGTTATGGGTACCTCATCTGATGACCAATACTTTGTGTCATGCTGGATGGTGGCAACTAACAATGAGCTGAAGTTTCCAAAAATGCATCGTGGTAGGTGTAGAGGTACTTAGAGAAATAGATACATGTAAATATAGCTACTCATAAATAAAAATGAGATGCTTATGTTAAATATGTGCAAAAATACGTTGCCAATAAATGTAAACAATGGTGATCTCTAGGTGATAGAATTGCTTTTTACATTTGTACTTAAAATTCTTCTATAATTAACATGCATCGCTTTTACAATCAGAACAATGTTATTAAATCAAAGAGGATGTAGGTAAAAGGGTAGAGGGCTGAATGCAATGTAAGTGATCAGGTTATACATTGGCCAAGATTTAGCAGGCAGGGTGAGAAGGTGAACAGTTGGTTCAGGGGTCATGGGATATTAACTGCCCTTATTTTTAGAATCACTGCGGCAGATCTCCTTCATGTTGTTTTATTGTTTTTAATTAAGTGCAGTATGTTTTATGTCATCTTTTCTCTTACCAATTCTTTTAAGGTTATGAAACTGAGAAAGTTGGCACAGCAGGTTGCTAATTGCCGCCAGTGTCTTGAGCGGTCAACAGTCCTCATCAACCAAGCTGAGCATATCCTAAAGGAAAATGACCAAGCACGCTTTCTGCAGTCTGCAAAAATATTGCCGAGAGGTATGTGTGCTCCTCATGTTCTTTTGAAATGCCTGCTCTTGTGCAAAGGGGTGGCATAAAGTCACTTAATTCTTTTTCAGGCATTGTGTAGTAACTGGCACCTGAAGATTTTTACCAGCTAGGTAATTACTGAGCCTTAGTGACAAATTACCCTGCAGATTTCTCGGACCTCTTTCTCTGTCTTTGCAGCCTGCCAGCTTTTTAAATGCATAGCCAAGCATAGGGCTACCTCCTGCCTTTAGCTTCCTGCTAGGTCTTGAGCAATTTGTGATAGTTGTGATGTGTGGGAAGACAAACTCCAGGTTACACTGACAGGATGTGCCTTTCCTAAGCCTATGCATGTTTTATTTTTTTTAAATCAATTTCCTCCCCAACTCTCTTGCCTCCAATTCCTCTCCTATCCCCACACTAATTTTTCCTCCCTACTTCATGTGATCCATCTTTCTTTCTATCTTTTTTTTTAAACCAAACCCATTGAGTTTATCGTCTGTATGTGTATGGATGTGTTGTTTGCATTTAGCTTTTCCTGCGTAAATTCCTTAGAGAAGTAATTCTTTGACTTTTGTTTAATCTCTTTGTCATTTGAAAGTTAATGTCATGATGCTTGTTTCAGAGTATCAGAGAACTCATGGATCACTAATTGTCTACCTGTTGGCCCAGAGTCTATGCTCTAAAGTAAACCACTATCCAATTAGTCACCTATTATTCAAGAGGCTACAGTAGACCATTAGTCTGGATATGATCTTCTTTACATATTCCCCTCTCATTCACTGAAGACTTGTTTTTAAGGTCATGATCTTCCTATTAGCACTGTCATCATTTTGAGTGAGTTCACCTGGACAGCTAACCCATATAATATGCTTACTTAGCCATTCACCTTCTCTGATATCTTCTCCAGAGACTCCCAACTCAGATCCACTTCATCCACTCACTTCCTAGGCATCATCATCATCATTATCATCATCACTCAAAATCACACAGTCATAACCTAAAGCATCACATTTTCTAACCACAACCTCTTTTTAATTCGAATGCATCTTTACTTTATTAAGACCTCTAAGTCTTGATTCCTATTCTTCCCTATTTCCTACCAGAGACTTATTTCTACTTTGTTCTAAGCTTATTTGGACTTTATGACTTATTACTCCAGCTATTAGATTTTCCTACCTCCTTTTCCCATTGCCCGTTAACTAATCACCCTGACAAAATCCTATACATGAGTCAGTCCAACCATTCCTACTTTTTTTCATGCTTGTATTTGACTTTCGGAACTATGGTAGAGAAAATTCACACAACCAAGGATGAATCACAGTACTGAGTGCAAAGTACTGACCAGAGTAAGTTGGTTAGGTTGGTTTTATAACTAAGATACTACAAATAGTGCTGTAATAAACATTAGTGTATAAGAATGTCTACGATATGGTGACTTGGAATCTTTTGGGTAAATATCCAGGAGTGTTTTAGCTGGGTCATATCTATTTTTACTTTTTGAGTAACCTCCATATTGATTTCCATAGTAATTTCCTTGTTTACATTCCCACTATCTGTATATAAGGGTTTTCTTTTATCTACATCCTGGCCAGAATTTACTATTTTTTACATGGTTACCATTCTGACTTGGATACAATGGAATCACAATGTAGGTTTTATTTGTACTTTTCGATGGCTAGTGAAGTTGAACATTTTTTCATGATTATTGGCTGCTTGCATTTCATCTTTCTATTTTGGGGTTTGATGGTGTGTATACATGTACGGATTATGAAGGTAAACACGTGTTTCCCCACTCACAATTTTATGTGTGTGCATGTGGCAAACAGGGGACAACCTTAGGTGCCATTACTCAGTCTCCATCCACTTTGGTTTTTGAGGCATGTTCTCTCACTGGCCTAGAATTCAGCAAGTAGGTTATGTTATCTGGCCAGTGAGCCTCGGGAATCTACCAATTATCCTTTCCAGCACTCAAATGTTAAGTGTGTGCTATCATATCTGGCTGGCTATTTTTTTATGTGGGCTCTGAAGATATTCTAGATATTAACCCTCTGATAGATAAAAAAGCTAGCAAAGATTTTCTCCTATTCTGTTGGCTATCTCATCACTCATTTAACTCTTTCCTTTGCTATACAATTTCCTTTTAATTTCACGAGATCCCATTTATACACGGCTCACATTATTTCCTGGGTGACTGGTCAAGTTGTACTACAGAGCCGCATTAACTAAAACAGCTAACTAACATGATTTCTGACTTAAAAAAAATAGAAACATAAATTTTTTTTTCCTTCTTTAATTTTATTTTTTTTTTGCTTATTCACTTTATAACCCGTCCCAGTCACCCCCTCTCACAATCCTTCCCCATCTCTTGTTTTCTGAGTACCCCCTCCTCCTGTATCCCCCACCCTGCCACTTTAAGTCTGAGAGGCTAGGTGCTTCCTCTCCCATTGAGGCCAGATGAGGCACCCAGCTAGAAGACCATACTCCATATACAGGCTGCATGTTTTGGGATAGCCCCCACTCCAGATGTTTGAGACCTACATGAAAACCAAGCTGCACATTTACAACATATGTGCAGTGAGGCCTAGGTCCAGCCCATGGAGGTAGATCTGTGTAGACTAGGTATGCTCCACGGTTGGTGATTCAGTCTCTGAGAGCTCCAAGGGTTCAGGTTGGTTTACTCTGTTGATCTTCCTGTGCAGTTCCTATCTCCTTAGGGCCCACAATCCTTCCGCCTATTCTTCTATAAGAGTCCTCAAGCTCCATCCACTGTTTGGCTCTGGATGTCTGTATCTGTCTGAGTCAGCTGCTGGTTAGAGCCTCTCAGAGGACAGCTTGCCCTGTCTGTTCTCAGGCTGGAGGTTTAGATCCTGGGAGCTCTGGTTGAATCTTCTGATACTCATTCTAAAAAGGACAAAAGCACCCTCACTTTGGTCTTCCTCCTCCTTCTGAGTTTCATGAGGTTTATGCGTTGCATCTTAGGTGTGTGTTTTGGGCTAATATCCGCTTATCAGTGAGTGCATACCATGTGTGTTCTTTTGTGATTGGGTCATCTCACTCAGGATGATATTTTCTAGCTCCATCCATTTGCCTAAGAATTTCATGAGCTCATTATTTTTAATAGCTGAGTAGTACTCCATTGTGTAAATGTACCACATTTTTTGTATCCATTCTAATAGAAACATAAATTAATGAGATTAGAATAAAAAATTCAGGTATAAACCCATACAACTGCAGCTAACTGATGTTTAACAAAGATGCCAAAAATACATATTGGGGGAGAGGAAATAGTCTTTTCAACAAATGGTGATTGGAAAACTGGGTATCCACTATAGAAGAATGAAACTAGACCCATACCTCTCACCTTGCATAAATCTTACCTCCAAGACCTGCAACAGTGATATTGTTAGAGGAAAAAAGCAGGAGAAAAATTTCCAAACATGAGCAAGGATATAATATTCTGTCTCTTTGAGACAGGCTCTCAATTTTAGCCCTTTTGGCATGGAACTTACCCTCTAACCCAAACTGTCATCGAATGCTGAGCAATACTCCTGCCTTAGCCTCCTGAGTGCTAAGATTATGGATACAAACTGCCACCCTTGGCTTTCTTAGTTTTCTGTTCATCTTTCTATTATAATTAAACATTTAAATTTAGTTTAGCATTTGTATTTTTATTTATAAGAGACTTTCCTTTAAAAAATATTCTATTGATTCTTCGAGAATTTCATCCAATATATTTTGATCATATTTGCCCTCTCCCCCAACTTTTCTCATATTCACCTCCGCCTCTTTAGTACCCAGTTTTGTGTTCTTTCTTTTTTGTTAACCCATCGTCTACAGTTTGTGCTACTCAGCTAGTCTTGGTTGTGAGGCCTGCCATGAAACGGAGTTGATCGACCAGGGGTAACACTGTAAGAGAAAACTGACAGGCCCTTTCTCAGCAGTTATCAAATGCAAATAACTCCTCAGCTAGGGATGGGACTTCAAGCCCATCTTCCCTTTTCCATACTGAGAGTTTTGTCTGTATTGAGCTAACACATATCTTATGCATGATGTCAGAATTGCTGTGAGTTCTTATGTGCAGGAGCCCTGTTATGCCCAGAAAAGTTTCTTTGCAGTCCTTCAGTACTTCAGACTCTTAAAATTTGTATGACTGTACTTCTTGAATATCCATGAGCCTTGAGGAAAGGAATATGATATAGGCATCCCATTTAGGGATGATAACTTTGTAGTCTCTTATTCTTTGCATATTAGCCACTATGGGTCTCTGTGTTGATTGCTTGCTATCTACTGTTAGAAAACATATGGAAACCTACTGTAGAAGCATATCTGTTTATATCTATCTATCTATCTATCTATCTATCTATCTATCTATTTATCTATTATCTATCTATCTATCTATCTATCTATCTATCTATCTATGTATAAAGATAGGAAGAATTTAAATGAAGTTACCCTATAATGGGGAGCAGATATAATACCCCAACTAGATTATCACAGGCTAACACATAAAACAAAAAATCTCAGTGCAAGGAATAGGTTATCTCTTTTAGAACTGTTGATCAACAGGATCTCATAGATCCTTCAGGACATTACAGACAATTGCCAATACTATTGGTTACCCTCCAAAACTTGATGGTAAGAATTTATTGCTGAAGACACCACATACTTGAGTCATAAAACATGGAGAAATTAAGCAGGTACTGGTCTGAAAGCTTCATCTCTCCTGAATAATTTCCATAGTGCTGGAAAGTACTGTATAAACTACCAGAGGAGAAAAGTAATCCTCAGTATCAGCCAAGTGTGAACTCTGGGAGCCACGATAAGGATTGGACTGGCAGGAAGTTCTTCCTGGTGCAGTAGTGGCACAAGTGGTATAACCAATAATTCTTGTTTGGATCAAAAGCTGCTTCCTGAGACGGGAGCCACAACTGGAATCATTAATGAGGCCAAGAACTGGGGTCAAGAACCTGTGGTTAGATAAGTCGCAATCCCTTAAAGATAACCTATTGCTATTGTTGTGCTAAGTGCGATAGTATTAAAATGACTCCAAATGATTTATCGCTGTGCCCATAGACCAATGCATCTCTCAACCCTCATCAGAGCAGAGACTTCTTGATCTGTGTATTTTTCTTAACATTCTATTCTTATTTTGCGTGCATAAACTATTTGCTTGTTTCTTTAGAAGTCCTGCAGTGTCTTTGTTTTCTCTAAGTTTATTTCTCGGTTATAGGCACATAGATTCATAAATATGCCTCCTTTAAAAAGAATTTAGGAGACAAGTTGTCGATAAATGAAAATTAATTTATTATCAGTTTAGCTGAACCATGGAAAGATTTTTAGTTTCTTTCAGTCTTTTTTATTCAAGTGTTAGAATGTTATAGAAAAGATGAAACAGAAGTCAGGAATTATACATAGGTTAAAGGTATTAGAACTGTGTGAAATATTGTTCTAGGAGGCAATTTATTCCTCTCATTGGGGCAGTAGTCCCAGCATGGGATTCCTGGGGAAATGATAATTCTTTACAATTCCTTATTTCAGTTCTCTGAAGGGAGAGGCCCAAGTATCTGTATCGTAGCACCTCTCCTGCCAGGCCCATTACATGACTTTCTCTATTTCCATGAATACCTGGTAAACTTTTGACTTCTTTTGAAATTTTAGCACTGAAAGGTGCTGAGAAGCTGTGAGGGGGCGGGGGCAATTTGTTGCTTGGTGAACTTCACTGTAGAATTATAAAAACGGAGTGCCAGGTTTTTATTGTGGGATCTCAACTGTCAGTACTGTAGGTGTTTTTTTCTTTTTGAGTCTCTTTTCCCTGGGAAGGAATCCTGCCCCATCCTGCTGTGGGGAGGGGGTGTATATGCAGGGACATTGAGGGACAAGCTTATAAGCACAGCTGTCAGCATTCTGGGAGCCAAGCAGGGAAGAAGACTGAGTCTTTCCAGACTTTTTTTTTTTTTTTTTTTTTTAAGTAAGATGTCAAAATTCTGCGGAAGTAAACCTTACATCTCCCGCCAGGCTGAGGCAAGGGCAGGGTGTTTGAGTGGATCTGGGGCTCTGGCTTTTCTTCATGCAAAGTTTCAACTTTGTGTCACTAAATCAGCTTGATGTTGGCTTCCCAATGCAGCTTTCTCTGCTGTGTTGTTGGTTACTGCACATCTGTCCTTCTCTAGCTTCCAAACATTTGTGGATAATCTGTTAGTTGTTGGCATCTATTTGTTTCTTTCTCTTTGTCTTTGTGGGTTTAGGTCATTTTTATTCTTTTTCTTTCCAGTGGGATTTTAGGAAAGCAGAGATGAGATATATATTTAAACCACTATATTTAACTGTCCTTAGTCTGCAGGCCTCTGAAATGTTGTCTCCCATCTTCACATTATTGAAAGTGTTTTTTTCAAGGTCACCAGAAGAAGACCTTGTTGCCAAATATAAAAGATGCTCCTTTGTTTCATCTTTCCCTTTAATCTTATTGGTATCTCAGCAGCATGTGTCCCTACTGACCACTTTTACTTGCAGTTTCCCTGTTTTGTCTCATAAAATTCCCATTACCTGTCTCCTTTACTTTGATTTCCTTTTTTCTCTTTCTTCCTCCCTCCCTCTCCCTCACTCCTCTTCTCCCTCCCCCACTTCTGTCTCTGTCATTGAGAGCAGGTTTTCCATGATCTATTTCCTTAATAATACCATTCTTCCTGATTCAGTATTAGGAAAGGTTCCTCTCTCCCCACACAGTTTTCCTTACAAATCCATTAGCTTTTAAGGCTTCAGTTACCATTTAATTACAATCAACTGCTATGTTGATGGTTCCCAAATCTCTATGTAAATCTTTTCATGAGCCCAAGTGTATGGAATAGATGGATATCTATGTGATACCACTTGAGAATCATCTACCCAAGATAAATACTTTTTCTCTGCTCTCTCACAGAATCTGAAATTCATCACCATCCTTATTCATTGTATTGTATTAAGGTACCATCACTTCAGATAAAATGAAATTTTAGCTGAGAAAGACATAGCCCTTCAATACTTTCTATATTATCTGCATGATTATAAAGGCTTTGAAAGATTGCAATGAGATGCTAATGTAGAAACGAAGACCACAGAAAGGTCCAGTACCCAATATTGCCACTTTTAACACAGTCTTAATCTTCCAGTTACCACTAACATTTAGGAATATAGTATTGTAAGACACATATACAGGTGTACACACACATACTTCACAAATGGAAGATGATGTTGTATACTCCCTTATAGCTGACATTCAAAATAATATATCACAGAATTTCTCTATTGTTGACAAACTTTGTTTTTGATGGCTTATAAACATTTTCATATATATATATATATATATATATATATATATATATGTATGTGTATGTGTCAATACTTATTTCAGTCTTCAATGTTAGAGAATTAGGTTACATATGGCATGCTAAGTGCATTTATAGTTATCACTACATGCATGTCACTTATTTGCTTTGCAAGAACTTTATGAAGGGGGCCAATGAGCTTATTTGACAGTTAAGAGCACTTGCTGTGTAATCATGAAGACTAGAGTTCAGATGTCACCACCCACACAAGCTAAATGCCCTACCCATGCCTGTAACTGCAACTCTGAGGTGTATGGAGACAGAAGGATGTCTGAGATTGTCTGGCTTCCAGTAAACATTAAAAAAAAAAAAAAAGCTCCAGGTTTTGGCTGACCTAGAACATCCCTTGTAGTCCATGCTGGCCTCAAATTTGTGGAAATCCTGCTGCTTGAGTTCTGGAATTACAGGTATGCAACACATCCGGCTTGTTTTTGTGTTGCTGCTGTTGCTATTTTATTTATTTATTTATTTATTTATTTATTTATTTATTTAATTGTTATTCATTCATTCATTTGTGTCTCTCTGTGGGTATGTGTGGACTCACATGTGATACGACTTATGAGAACTGATTGTGTCCTTTCACCATGTGGGATCTGGAGATGAAACTCAGGTATTGGGGCTTGGTAACAAGCATCTTTGCCCACTGACCATCTCAAGGCATCATTGTTTTCATGATTTTTGAATGATTGTTTTTCAAGTGTGTGTTGTGTGTGGTGTGTGTGTACATTAATTCAGTAGATTCAACCGGGGGATTTGTGATTGCTTAATAAGCCCTCTAGTCCCTTTTCAGTTTTGTGTACACTCTTGTGCCTGTCACAGATAGTGGGACTCTGGCAGGAGACAAGGCACTAGGATATCACCAGTAGCAGCTGGAGTTCTTTTCAGAGACCTGCACTCAAGTGAAGCGAGGTTCTTGACTGCAAGCAGGATTTCAGATTGAGTCAGTATGAAGCAGAATTGGAGTTTATTAGGAAGAGCGTTTGACATAGATTTGAACTTGGGGGTGTCAATAGAAAGAAAAGTGTTCAGGGAAAGGATGCAACACACCCAAGAGCATGAACCTGAGCTTCTCACATGAGAACCCCCTCCCCCAATGCCTTAGCTGCAGCTCAATATAAGATTTTAGAGGTGTTTTGAAATCATATACTTCAAGGTGTTTCAAAGGGAACACTCCCCCTCTGTCACTTTTCTTCCATTTGATAAGAAAAGAATGGAATGGCTCTGTTAGAGCCTTGGGTAAGATTTCAACCTGTTCAGGTAAAACAGGTGGTCCACAGGTTGCACAGGGTTGTTAAGATGTGCCTTTTATTGCAAATGTGGTGGTTACTGTAAGATTCCTTAACAGTTTGAAGGCTTATAGAAGACAGTCCCTAATTTCCCTGTCCTACTATCCTGCCTCATTACCACCTCACTTACTGCTTATTCGTAGGTGACCTAAAAAAAAAAAAAAAAAAAAAAAAACAAACCTACTGCTAAGGCATTCAGGGGGATTCTCACTTGAGAAGCTCAACACTCAGTTCTTCCACTACAGCTTTAAAACTGTTGTTACAACATAAATTTATGCACATTATTCCTTTACGTAAACTTGCTCTGGGGAGATTTGTCCTTGGTCTCATGTTCCTGTTAGATGACTTGTGTTTCCCAAACCCTACTTATATTGCCCATTTAATGTCTCTGTCCCCATGACCTGTGAGCTCATTGACCACAGGGACCGTGGCAAACTTGTTTCCTTGAATACCTGTAGAACAGAGCACAGTACACGGCACACTAGTTTTGCTTAATGACTTTTGAGTAGGTGAATGGATGGTTAAGTAGATGAATAAAAGAAGAAGATTGGGAAGGCCAGGAAAAAATTATGACAGGTTTTCTGACTTAACATTAAGATTGTTATTCATCAAATACTAGAAAAATAGCTGTTCAGTGTGAAACCTTAAGATTGTTGTGTGCTGGGCATCCAGTTGGATAGCTTTAATCTCAACACTAAGGAGGTACTAGAAGAGGATCACAAGTTCAAGGCCATCTTCAGGTACATAGGAAGGTGAAGGACAGTCTAAAGTACATCAGATTCTGTTAAAACAAAACAACAGAATGAAACAAAACCAAAAATAAAATCCAAAACAGTTGTGTTTATTTATTTTTATTGTCAAGCAGTCTATTTCAGAAACATCCACAGTTTCAGAAATAGTCAAAAGTCATTGTTTGTAGATATGCAGAAGAGTTTATGTATTTGCCCAATTGCTCATTGCCTTACAAATAAATGGCTCAGTATAAAAATTGCTGTTTTTATTTTACTCTACTCCATGATTCCTCTGTTCCCTAGAACCTCTCTAGTGTTTACAAGGTAGTGTTTCCTTCCATCTTGTCATCTGTATGCACAAGGAACTTCATTGAGTCTGATTCAGAAAGTCTGATACAGGACTAAAACCTGAATATTTTTCTAAAAGCATCCCCAGATAAGTCCAATTAATCATTGGATCATAAAATTGCAGACATACATAAAATGTAAACTTAAAATTAGGAATCAGATACATAGTTATGGAAACAGACTTTAAGATCAGTCAAATGTGGCTTCAATTAAAATTTGACTTTTACTAGTGTGTGTGATCTTGGCAGCCTACTTAGCTTTTAAATGTGCATGCTTCCTCACTTAGAAAATGGAAATAACTTCTACTATATAACATTGTGGTAAGGAGAAAATTAGATAATTTATGTAGAATTTTCATTTTCATGCACAGGGCCTTATATATACTAAGCATTCTATAAACATTAGTATTATATTGTTTTTGTAAGTCATTCAGTTATGCATTCAACATATATTCACTATGTGTTCAACATTGTTTTAGGAACAAAGAAGAATAAATAGGAGGTAGAATAGGAGCCTTATTGCTGTGTCTCCTAAAGTTAGTTGGACGGTTGAACCTAAGGATGTAATAAGTCAGTTAGCAGAGTGTTTGCCTAGCATACACAGAGCCTTAGGTTGAATCTCCAGCACCTCCTAAATGGGACATGATGGCACATGTCCCTCAGGAGATAGAAGTAAGGGAAACAAGATTTCAAGGTAATTCTTGGCTGTTTAGCAAGTTCAAGGCTAGCCTGGGATATGTGATACCCTATTTCAAATAAATGCATAAATAGGAAAGAAACACTTAGTTGGGACATAATTCTCACAGTATTATGCAATTAGAGAATAATACAATGAGATATAAATATTTTAAAAGATCAAATAATGAATAGTATTAATGGGGAGACACTAACCCAACATGTTGGTTTGTTAGTTAGCATGAAAAAAAGACATAGAACAGCAATCTTAAACTGCTCTTACCAAGCCAGCAGAGGTCTACTTTGATGCTGCCTGCCAGATGGAAAATGATGCTGAAGGGAAAAAATCCTGTATTTACTTCTCAAAAATTAAGACAGGATGGGGGAGTGTGTTTGAGGGGCGAACATATGTGTATAAATATGGTATAACTCTTAATTGGTTCCTCATGATTAAAATGGAAACTGTTTCCGTTGGAAAGACAGAGATACAGTATTTTCACTTACAAGTGATTTATTTTTACCTAGTTAAACTAGAAATCAAACACTAGATGAAGGTTGCAAGCTTATTTTGATGTATATTTGATGTTCTTTTTTTTTCTTTTCAGGGTCGCTATGGCAACTGCATCTTCGCAAGTTCTGATTCCAGACATCAATTTTAATGATGCTTTTGAAAACTTTGCTTTAGATTTTTCTAGAGAAAAGAAACTATTGGAGGGGCTAGACTATTTAACAGGTGTGGAAGAGCTGTGCTTTCCTCCCCATTGTATTTATTTTTTTCCCTTCTGTACCCTTTTGACTAAAGTAAACTGCAAAGGAAAATATTTGCCATAATTTTAAAAAAAAGTAAGCCTTTGTAGTATGTGCAGTTTTTCAGACAAGATCAAGTATGTTCCAGGTGGTATGGTTGTAGACATATACCTTTAGAAACAATATGTTTGAGTTCATGTGACATAAAAGTGGACTTCTGGCTGTGACTCATTAGCAGAGATCTTGACCAGTGTTGCATATAGTTCAGTAGCAGCAAAAAAAGAAGTGTTTTTAAACAAAAAAAAAAAAAATCAAATTTATTTCTTACAATGCACCACATGATTCCCCTGAGCTGTTAGGACTCAGGATTAGTTTTCCAGACACATTTTTCATATAACAAATAGCTGTCAAAGGTGACAGCCTACAATTGTTAAACTGCCTGAAATAAAAACTAATAAATATCCGTGAAGAAAAAAAAGATAGTAAAGGATAATGCTAGCTTGTTCAGAATGCTGGCTACTTTCGGAATTACAGAATAGTCATTTCTTGAGAAAAATCTATACACAATGACTTTGTTGTTTACAGCTATATTGTTATTATATCAGTGCAGCCATTACTTATTATCTGCTTCATTCCAGACACTATAAATTAATTCTGTATCATTATTACTCATACAAAATCTATAAGGTAACTATCATGCTCATTTTACAGTGGGAAATTCTCATTAATTTGCAGTTTAAATCCTGTAAAAATGCATAGGAAAAATTATTTTGAAATGAAACCAGGTTGAAATCCATGTAACAAGAAAACATTATTTTGCTTTGCTATCTATATATGTGTTTTTTACAGGCATTCTAGAAAACTGGAGAAATCATTACAATAAGTTAGTCTTATATATTTGTCACAAATGTGCGTGGGGGGAGCTGAGGTCTCAGCCCATTGCTTCATGGTTGTTGTCTATTAAGAAAATTTCATCAGAGCTAGAGATGGTACTCCATGGTACTCTGCTTGTCTAGCATGGGCTTAATCCCCATGACTGGAAAAAAAAAAAAAAAAGAAACAAAAACTCCTAGTACTTCTGAAGAGACAAGGTATTTCCTTACCAGTTTCTTCCCTTTTCCTTTCAGCTCCAAACCCACCATCTATCCGAGAAGAACTCTGTACTGCTTCCCATGACACCATTACAGTCCACTGGATCTCAGACGACGAGTTCAGCATCAGCTCCTATGAGCTTCAGTACACCATATTCACTGGCCAGGCTAACTTCATCAGTAAGTCATGGTGTAGTTGGGGCCTGTGGCCAGAGATAAGGAAATGTAAGGAAGCAGTAAGCTGCTCAAGATTGGCCGGTTGCGCCACGAGGCAAGTGTTTGTAAGACATGTGAGGTTGTTTAGTATAGACTTTCGTAGACAGTGTAAGCTTCCCAGGGTATTGTAAAACATTACTGATGGCTGATAAGCAAGTTGTGTATTTTCTTGCTGGGTAGTCACTGGGATCATCCCTAATGGTTTATGTAGTTCGTTAGCCTTTCTTCAATCCATACCACTCCATTGACCCAAAGTGCTGCTAAAGTGCTGCTAAATATCTGTTCCTGGGTAGCTAAGTCAACACCATTCCATGTGAGTGAACCTCCCTCTCTCCCTCTTTCTCCCTTCTCCCTCCCTCCCTCCCTCCCTCCTTCCCTCCCTCCCCCTCCCTCTCTCCTCCCTCCCTCCTTCCCTCCTCCTTCTCTCTCTCCCCATCTTTCTCTCTCCCTTCCACTTCATTATCATGATAAAATAAATTCTGTTCAAAGACCATTGCTTCCTTTATTCTATCTATTTATGTCTATGAACATATAGATCAATCTTCTGCTCCATCATTCTTCTCTTTGCTACTTCTGCATTTCCACAAATAAATCCAGTAACTAGAAAAGTATGCTGGAGCCAGGTACAGTGGCTCATGCTGATAATCCCAACATGCAGGAAGTTGAGGCAATAGAATTGTAATTCCAAGACCTGTCTCAAAACAACAACAGAAGCACAACAACAACAACAACAACAAAAAAGCAAAACCAACCAAACAAAAAGCAGTATTAGTGGGCCACAAAGTTAAAGATGTTTAAAAGGCTGTATCAGCCTACATGTTAGGATGGTTTCACCTCCTAGTGAACTGGAGCAAGATCAGGTGCAGTAGGAATTTAACTGATGGGCTGCAGTCAGTAGGAATTGAACAAAAGGTTCCCCTCACTTCACTAGGGGGAAGTGAAAGCGATGGAATCTAAGCAGAATAAAAGCTGAATTCAAGCAGTTGCATTGGCAAAGCTGCAAAATAATGTTTTCTTTTACTTTATACTTTGCATCTATGTCTATCTTCACAGACCAGCATGAATAGACTTTATTCAAATAAACCCTCCTCATGGGCTTTCTTTTCCTAGTTGGTGAAAAATTTTGGGCAGACTTCTGGTTTTTTGACAGTTCTGTGGTAGAGAGATGAGGGGACATTTAGGAGGAAAATATTTTAAAAACACTTGCCTCCTACAACTCCAGTCTAAGTCCCTTGGCTCGTGTAGCCATTGTTCCTGGACATTTCTTCAGATTATGAAGTCACAAGCTCTAAGGCCTTACTATAAGTTTCTTCTTACAGTATACTCTGTAAGTTCTGGAAGCCAGTATTAAAGAGAGGAACTGTCCTTTAACTTCATGACAGGGGAAGAATAATCATTTCCCAGAAGTTGAGAACAAGTTCAAGATCTAACAAACCTAAAAATAAATTATCACCTCTGTTTTCAAACCTCCAGCATCCTTTGTAATTGAAGGCCTAAAGGAGTTGCTACTAATGACAAGGTTATAAGCATCTTAGGGTTGGAGTGGCCCTTAGAAGATATCTGGTCTAATCTTCTCTTCTACGCACAAGTAAATATCTCTGCTAGAATGTTGCTAGCGAGGGAATGTTCATTTTCATGAAAGCAGTCATTGGATTGCTGGACAGCTATAAATGATCTCCAGTGCTTCCATAGAGGAGGCCTGTTTATCTTTGTCAATGACAAGGACAGAAGTAAGCTATGTGTGCATTATGCTTTGCCATTCGCACATCTATTATCCCATTTAGTCTTCATGTGCTCTTAGCCTTCAGAGATTGTATTGATTCAATTTTTATACAAAAAAAAAATGGTGCTGGTGTTAAGTGATTTTCCTAAGGGCACAGAACTCAAAAAGGATGGGATTGAGATCAGAACCTGTGACTGTCAGACAAGCTTGAGGTTTCTTAATTAAGCTATCTGTGCATTGTTAACAAACACTCCACCTTTCACATAACAGTTGCTCAGGTATTTTAGGTAACTCATATGGAACTACTAAATTTCCTCATTTTTATGACTCAACCTTTTTAGTTCTTCCAGTTGCTCCTCATACCTTCTGCTTTTCAGGGCTTCTATCATCATGAGATTTATTTTATGGACAGTCTTCTGTTGGTCAAAGTCCTTTTAAAACATGCATTGTGTCAAAAGTGAATATAAGTACTCTGAAAGTGTTTTGACTTTCCCAAAGGATATCTTTTATTTTTTTCTCTCTAGTAGCTCAGGCTGTCCTTCAATTTCCTGTGTAGTAGAGAGTGACTTTGAACTTCTGAGTCTTCTGTTGCCACTGCCTGAGTGCTGGGATTATAGGCATGTACTGCCATACCCAGTTTTATGTAGTGCGGGAGATGGAGTCTAGGGCTTTCATTATACTAAGCAAACACTGAACCAACTCAAGTATGCCCCCAGTCAATGGGTTATATTTCTTTTACATGAGCTTCTGCTCTCTTGATCTGTACCTTTCTTGGCAGCCACATTGATTACTGAATGTTCACTGAGCCTATAATTAACTGAGATTCCTATGTATGATGAGTTTCGTCTCTACACAGTTCAAACTCAACACCTTTGACTTTCTGCTTATGACATTTTGTCTTGTCACCTTGATTCTGCATCAAGTCGTGCCTGAATCCTCTTCAAGCTGGTTTCTGTTTTTCCTTACATTTGCTTTTCCTCTCAGCCTGACTTCTGTGCTTTCAAACATTGACAGAAAAGTTTAGTAGGCTATGACAAAAAGCAAAGCTTTGCAGCAAAGAGTCAGACTACAATGAGTAATTTGTTTTTAGATGACTCTTTCCTCTGTAGCCCTAGCTGGCCTGAAACTCACTGTGTACACCAAACTGGCCTGGAATTGAGAGATCCCCTTGCCTCTGCTCCCTGATAATACTGGGATTAAAGGCAATGGGCAACCATTTTACTAGAAAGAAATATCAATGCTGATTCAGAGTCCTGGTCTTATCAGCCACTCAGGCCTGCCAAGGCTGACTGAACTCCAGTGCTGACAGCTACTTTCTCTTGAGACATTTTCACATTGTCATTATCTAGAAACTCCTTTCTTCCTTCCTTTTTCCCCTTCTCCTTCCCTCCATCCCTTCTTCCCTCCCTCCTTTTCTTCCTTCCTTCTTTCCTCCTTCCCTCCCTTCCTTCATTCCTTCCCTCTTCTTTGTCCTCTGCCCTCCTATTTTTTCTTTTGTTTTCTTTTTGTTTTGAGGCAGGTTTTTGCTATGGAACCCTGGTTCACCTGTGATTCATAGTAATCTTACCTAAGACTCCCAGAGAACAAGGATTATAGGCATATGTCACCCTACCTGGTCAAAAAATATCTTTCTTGTGGGTTGAAGTTAAGTCAAAAGAGGTAGCTTTCCCTCCCCATCCAAACTTTTCCCCCTTGATTCCAAGCTTTCCTACCACCTCTTCTCAATTTGAAATGATCACAGTCAATAAGGTTCCAGGCGATACTCTTAGCTGAATGAGAATTCCAACATATCATTTTGGTTCAGTGTTTTCCTTTGCATTACAAAATCATTGGATGTAACATTTATTTGATCAGGCAGTCTATAGCACATTGCCACAAAGATAGAACTTTACCAATTTATCTTTTCAGTAATGCAATTGTCTCTATCATACATGTTCACTCTGTCTCTTAACATTTCGATATTTTGGCATTATTTTGTTGAATACGAGGTGTATTTTTATTTCCATAATTCATGTATAGGTCCCATTGCACCAAGTCTTACTGATACTACAGAATCATATATTCACCTTTATAATCTTAGAACTAGTAGCTAGGGAGACAGTTCAGTGCGTAAAGTGTGAGAACCTGAGTGAGAACTTATGTAAATACATCTCAGCATGGTGGCACTACAATCTCAGTGCTGACAAGGTAGAGATGAGGAGATCCCTGGGCTTGCTGGCCAGACAACCTAGCCCACTTGATTAGTTCCAAGCCACTGAGAGACTCTATATCAGAAAAAAAAGAGACTGTGCCTTGTCATCCAATGCCGTAATCTTGCCAAGCAGCCCATTTCTCTGTCCTTGGCCCACGTCAGATTCTTGCCAGGCAGCCCCAAAAGCTCTCTGCCTCTCCCCCTTTTTTTTATTTCATAAACAAGACTGAGCCTGTCTTACCCTTTCTTACCCGTCATGGAATATGTATTATCAAAAGCAATGCACCTCTGTCTAGGTTGGTAAGGCTCTGTGCAGAATCTTACCCATCCTTGGCTTGCCAGACTGTTAATTTAATAACTCTGTCTAGGGGTTCATTTTCAGTTTCAAACCATGTACTTTACACTGGCTGAGTCTTGCTCAGAAGATGACAAGTCACGGCTCTGCTTGCTGTCTTCTGGCTCTTAAACTATTCCTGCTTCCTCTTCTCCATTGTTCCCTAATCCTTTACACATCTGTCGACTTTTAGAAATTTAATCAGAGGCTTGTGGATTTTCTTGAGTTCAAGGCCAGCCAGGGCTGCATAATGGGACTCTTGTCTCAAAAAAGTTAACAATAATATAATTTTCTTATACAATTTCCCATTTGCATTCCAGGTTTGACAGTTAATTCAAATATATATATATATATCTCCCAGCATTGACCTTTATAACCTAGGATTTAATTATCATACATTTGGCTTCCTTGTAGCCCAGTAGACTTCTTTAGTCCTTCCTTGTCTTAGAAAGTTTTTGACATATAAAACAATGCCCATTTTCTAGATATAGCAGTACATATCACTAATTACAGCACAAGAAGTTTGAGTCAGGAGGATTATAGCTCAAGACCTGCCTGGGCTACATAGGAAGACCCTGTCTCTTCTTATACTGTTTCTTAACTTAGGTTTATTTTATACTTCCTTACAGTTCTATTCAGGTCATATGCATTCAGTTATTTGCATTCCTGGCTGGAATAGTGCATATGTGATAGAATATAAAAGTAACAGTATACTTCTTAGGATGTCATATCTGGAGGTATGCAATGTCCATTTACATTATATCGTTGATGCCAGTTTTGCTTACTTTATCACTATGTTCCCTGACTTTTTAAATTATGTACTTCTGTGTTTTTTCTTTCACTACCAATAAGCAATCTGTATAGTGATGCTTTAAAATCATACAAAATACCCTGCTTCTTCCTCAACGCTGTCTCACCCTACTCTTAACCCTGATTGAGCATCAACTGATGATGTTTGTTCTATACAGTTTGATGATTACAAAATAACAGTTTCCTAGCTGAGAACTCTCTCCCACACTTACAAATAGTCACTCAATATTCTGTGTAGCAAGAGCCTCTCTCCCTATTTCATCTTTTTTATTTATTCATCAGGAGAGACTCACGGATGCATTTTCATCAATGATTTAGAATTCTTTAGTACCTTCATTTTTCTTGTGTAAATGTCCCAGATTTAGCCAGTGAGAGAGCCTTTCAAGACATTTCTAGGGTTTGTGTGATATTTTCCTGTCCTTTTGTGAGCATTTTGTTTGCTTTCTGGACTAACAAAAATATTGCAGACTCACTTTAACTTTATCCTGTCCAAACCTTCAAATCAGCTATTTTCCCAGGAGCCCTGGTTACTTTTAGCAGGACAATGATATTAGAAACTAAAAAAAAAATTATAAGTATACACACACACACACACACACACACACACACACACACAAGTAATATACTAAATTGTTACTATGCTATGATAATGTACCACCACCAGACAACTTACAGACAAAGAGTTTATTTAGACTTATGGTTCCAGTGGCTTAGAGTCTGATGGCATAGCTAAAGTATGGCAGCAGGCTGATATCAGGCTGATAGTTCACATCCTGAACTGCAAACAGAAAGCCAAGAAAGGGAACTTTGAATGGCACATGACTTTTTAAAAGCCCAGGGACATACTTCTTACAGCAAGACTACATCTCCTAAATCTATCCAGACAGTGACACCAAATGGGGACCAAGTATTCAAACATCTGAGCCTATAGGGAGATTCTCATTCAAAACACCACATATGCATACATGCATACTCTACATATGTGTACATCTATTTGCAAATATGAAAACGTAAGTGCCTGTTAGTATTCATGTGGGGTTGGTTACATGACCTCCTGAGGATACCAGAATCTGTAAATGCTCAGATCTCTGCATAAAATGGTGTAATATTTGCATACAACCTATAGCCATCTTCCAGTATCTGTTAATTTCTAGACTATTTATACTGTCTAGTAAAATATAAATTCTGTAAATAGCTATTATATTGTTAAGGTTGAAGGATCATGAATTGAAGGACAGCCTAGTCTATATAGGAAATTTCAGGCCAGCCTGGGTTATATGGTAAGGTCTTGTCTCAAATCTTTAAATCTGTCGTTTTGAGGGTCTGGAGAGATGGCTCAATGATTAAGAGTACTAGCTGTTTTTACTGAGGACCTAGACTCATTTCCCAGCATTCACATGGCAACTTACAACTATCTGTAACTCAAGTTTCAGGGGATTTGACATTCTCTTCTAGTCTCTGTGGGAACTCCATACACTTGGTGCACATAAATACACGTAGGCAAAACACCCAGAAAATAAAAATAAATACTTTAAAAAGCACATTAAAATCTGTAGTTGGTTGAATCCTTGAATGCAGAATGCACAGATAAAGGTGGGCAAACTATACATATTTTAGAAGTCATACAGTGCTGTGTGAGAAGTTTTACTGGAGAAGCCATAACACACACAGACACACACACACACACACACACACACACACACACACATACACACACACTAGAAAGGGAATCCACAATAGACCAAAGAAATAATTGCACCAATGTCCAACTTGCTGAACCAATGAATTTTTATTGGAGTAAATAATAAGAGTATGGGTAAAAGGTTACTTGGAAAAAACAGGGCTGGCTCAAAAAAGCTACTGTACCACCAAAAATGAGTCATGGCTTAGGACAGTTGCAAGCCTGGAGCTCTCAGCTCAGCTTGCAGGCACAGCTCAGTGGTCTCTCCTCCACACCTTGGCTGCTCTAATCTCCTCCCCCAGCAGTTGTTTACTCCTTTTATCGAACTGCCAGGGTGAGGACAAGAAGCTAGAGAATCTTCCAAGTACCATTCCTTTTCCCTAGACATGTGATGTTTGGTTTATCTCCTGGGTCTCATGAGCCTCCAGATTTCTCCTGGAGGGAGTTTGAAATAGGAGGAAGCTGCAGCCAGCCATGCAGTCCTATCAAGTCCAACCACTTCTAATTCATCTCCACAAGCTCTTTCTTGCCTTCTCTCATCCCATATGCATGTTCTTTTCTCCACAGTAAGAGTTTTGGGTCTCAAGAACATCAATACGTATTTGCTCAACCCTGTAACCGTCTAAAGTATTTTCAGAATTGATTTGCCCAGGGCTCAATATGTAGTTGCATGGAGGAGTACTTAAGCAGTTCTTCCTTCATCTGTATGCTTTATGGTCATTACTCCTTTAAAATGTAGTGGCTTTAATTGGTTCAGTTTACCTTTAGTCCCATCTTTCCTCCCCTTTTTTGTTGATTTAATTTTAACCTTTTAAATTTCTATGTAATTTTTGAATGTGAAATTAGAATTTATTGATTTCGTTTTGCATTTATTTTAATGAAATTTTTCTTAAAAGGGAAATATACAAAAAAGTATACTCAGGGAAGTTGCCTGGTCTCCTTTTTCCTTTTTCCCTCCACCCTCATCATTTGTAAGTGACCAACTTTGTTATTGTTTTGATTATCATTACCATTGTTATAGTTTTTGGAAGTCCTAGAAAATGTAGTATGATTTATTATTTACCTTTCTCCAAAACACTATAGAATATATATGATCTTTTGTAATTAGACTTTTTCAGTTGGTGGTAGTTCCTGGAAATCATTCCCCATCAGCTCATAGAGTGCATCCTTAGTCTTTTTGTACAGCTACATAGTACTTCACATGGAGAATATTTGTAGCTTTTTTTTTTTATATAAATTTTTGAGAGATAGTGGTTTCCTCTTTGTGATAAAGGTTTTCCTGCGATATGTTGCCCATACTGTCCAATGATATACAGTTAAGAAAAAGTCTTGTTCTGGCTCTTAGCCTTTTTTCACAAGAAGACAAGAGTCACCTAATATATCAATCAATTTTTAAAATTTATTTAATTCTGTTTTATATGCATTGATGTGAGGGAGTGAAATTCCCTGGAAATGGAGTGACAGACAGTTGTGAGCTGTCATATGGGTGCTGGGAATTGAACCTGCAGAAGACCCATCTCTCCAGCCCCCTCTCAATCAGTGCTTTGTCCTATTTCTATACTACATCTTTTTGTTCCCTCATTACAATTTTGGTTTTTTTTTTTTTTTTTTTTTGGTTGTTTGTTGTTTGATATTTTGAGATAGCCTTGGATGAGCCTGAAAGTTGCTCTATAGTCAAGGCTAACCATGAAAGCCTGATCCTCCTGCCTCTACTTCTGAGGTGCTGGGCTTACAGGTATGTACCACTATGCTCAAATTATGTCTCATTTTTTAGTATTAATTTAGGCCTTTTCTACATACTTCGAGTTAATTATAAATCTTTTGATCAAATCCCTTGTAAAATATTCACAATACTATTTCTAATTTCCAATATCACTCAATTCTTCATTAGAATGCTATAAAAGTGACTTAAATTGGTCCTCACTTTCCATGCCCTTTTCTTCCCACCTTCAAGTAGAATTGTATTTTTAAAAATGTTAAA